>SNQJ01S0082098.1:18813-32537 GCA_010110895.2 Picea sitchensis
ATCTTGGACTTGAACATTTAAGTGGGGTAAAAGGAGGTTGCCCCCTCGAAGAGGCTTATTATCTGATATTATCTCTTTTTCAAGGCGTTGAGTACTTTTCTAGAGGTTTTTGTATGCTATATTGATGTTTGGTTCTTAACATAAACAATCAAGTAAGTCAATGAAGAAAAACGAGTCATTAAAAAAATGGAAAACTGACTTGACTAGCCTTAAGAGGAAAAAATTCTAGGAAGGTACGCGGAAAAGAGAGATGAGGGGCAGGGGTGCAGACCTAGGTTACAACATTGGATCCAACTGTGGATAGAACTTCCCTGTGAGGTGCTAATAATAGTAGATTAGTTCCTTTGAATTTAATAGCTTTCTCCTACCTTCCCTTCCTTACCTTCGTTCTGTCTGCCAGCCATGCTTCTTTGAGAATTAACGCTGAAGCTAACCCCAATGCGTTTTTTGGGCTATGGATTCTTTATTGGCAAAAAACTAACTAATCAAATGAAAAAACAAAAGGAAATCATCTATGGTACAAGAGGGACCTTCCCTCATGCTTAGAAAAATTAGTATTTCAGGAAGTGCCCATTTACTGGGCCTTCAAAGATCTCTACATCATCTAGATCGTGCAAGATAAATGCATTATTGTCTAGAACCTCAACCACCTTAAAAGGGCCAAACCAGAGGTTATTGAACTTACCATGCTTAGACTTGTCATCCCTTCTGGCATCCCACCTCAAGACCATGTCAGCTTCTTGAAAGATCTCCTTCTTGGTTTTCTTGTCAAAGGTTGATTTGATATTGCTCTGGTATGATTCGATCCTCTAATCTAGTGCTTCTCTCTTTTGTTGAACCTCTATAATCTGGAATATTCTCCTTTGGATGTCATTTGGCTTCTCAATCTCTTCCTGTAAGAATTTTAGGACTGGTATACCAAGATGGGTGGGAAAAATTGCATCTACACCATAGACAAGTTGAAACAAGGAGGTTCCCAAAGACTTCTTGGTGTTGATTTTGTTGGCCCACAAATCATACTTGAGCTTAGAGTCCCAGGATTTCTTTTTTTTTTTCGGTCAAAAACTTCATGATAATTCTGACGAGAGTTTTGTTTGATGACTTTGCCAGACCATTCCCCTAAGGGTAATAGGGCATGAAATGTGTCAAGGAAATGTTATGACTACCATAGAATTCGATCATGGATTTATCCCTGAATTCTTGGGCATTTTATATTATAGTCTTGTTGGGGCAACCGAATCTGGCAAAAATATTGGTTTCTAGGAAATTCATGATCACCTTGTCAGTAGCATTCTTGGTGGGCACAACCTTGATCCACTTGGTGAAATAGTCAGTGGTAGTGAGAATCCACTTGTGTTGCCCACTGGAGGATGGATTTATCTCACATATGAAGTCTAACCCCCATTTCTGAAATGGACCAATAACAGTGATATGTTTTAGGGGTAGTGATAGTAACTTATGTTTTCCTGCAAAATTCTGACATTCATTCCAGGCCCTAACAGTAGGAAATATATCAGAGAAAAGGGTGGGATGGTAGTACCCTACCCTTAGGATATTGAGAGTTGTGGCCTTCCAATGCTGGTGTCCTCCACATACTCCTCTATGCATTTCTATTGTGACTTGTTTGGCTTCATTTTCATCAAGGCATTTTAACAGGATGCAACAAGATCCCTCCAATACAAGTTCTGGTTTGAGATGCATAATTTGATGGCCTTCAATTTGAGAGACCTGGCCTTTGTCTTCTTCAGATCCGGTGGACATTCAATATGCTGTAGAAAATAAATGGAGTTTCTATACCAAGGTGAAGAGGAGTAATTTTTAAATACATGCATGTTGTCTGGTCCAGGCTATATTTTGGGTGCATCTGATTGGGTAAAGATTTGATGCAATTCTATCACTTTACAGTTTGATTATGATAACAACTTGGAAATTCCTTGTTGCTATAGCAGGAAAACCCCTCTACGGACTACACCACAGTTCTAAAATGTAGGCAGAGATAATCGTCTAAAGTCTCCTACTTTTTATCAACTATCCCGACATTACCCCGCAATCATACATAAAATATAAGGTATAGGGATCCAATAGGCATACCTTAAACTCCGTGTTCGGTGTCGATACCTTTGTTCTTAGTTGTTTCCTGAATGAAAGTCTCCTCCCAAAGTTGACCTGCATTCACCAAAAGACAAACAAGAAACTACAAGCATGCATTCTACATATGGATTAGTGGGTTAGACATCATAAACAAGAAATGTAAACAAATCATATAAGTTTAAGACATCATTTGGCGGGACGGAAAAAAGTACTTCTTTATATTAATCTCACAAAAGTCACTTACAAAATGAGATCGACACTACTCCTCAAACTCGGTCCTGGGCTCCTCTACACAATGCACCAACTGATCAACTCATAATATGATTGCCGAATATTTGGGAAAAAGGGGGAATAAGGAAATCGACAGAGTTTCTATGCTCTCGTGCTTCCCTTTCTCTTTTTTTTTTTTTTCAATGGGACCCCAACCCCTTCTTTTTTAGGCCAAAAGGGATAGTAACGGTTGGGGTGACTGGCTATGGGAAGTCAAACGGTTAAGTAATGGCCCAGAAACCATTATCCTATGCAATTTTCTGTTTTTCACGATATTTTGTGAGTGTACGCAGGTTGTAGTGGGTCAGCAAGCGTGTGTATGCGGGAAGTAGTGGTGCAGGGTGCGTACACCTTCAAAACAATGATTTTTTGAAGAGCTTGTTCAGTGATGGCCTGGAAAATATAGCAAGTTAGATGGCCTGATGCCAGGTATGCATGTCTGGTGCAATTTAGGGTTATAACATATGCCCCCTAATGTGTGAGGTCAGAAGAGCATCTGATGGCCGAAAAAAATTACAAATCTTCACCAACGTACGCAATGCATGAGCCCAGAGACCAGATTTCAGGAGGTGCCAACTGCAAAATAACAATTTGTCTCACTGAGGCGGGCATACCCATGCTCGGGATGAAATAAAATCATGGTTGCCAATCAAATACACTACAGATCCATGTCATATAACTATATAAAGTGTAGCCGCAAATAGTACAAAGTGGATCTACATCTCAAAATCAAAAGATATACTTGTATAGTATCCATCTTCAAGAAGCCAAAGACACTTGATGGCTGGAGATGAGGTCTTCAGAGCTTGAGCAACAACTTCAAAATCTTTAGAACTCGGGTAGGAGTGTAATATCAGTGTACAACTTCACTACCCAGAGGTCTTCGACGACTTGTTGAGAATAGACAATAGGATCTCGATGATCAGGCATAGAACTTCATGGATTTCGAACAAGGACTTGATTGGTCGTTTGGGGTGGCCGGGCATGAGGACGAGAGACAAATTGTAGAAGGGTCGACTCAAGTTTAGTAAGACTTCCCTTGGACAAAAGAATGACAAAATATTATACTCAGGGAGCATGGCATTGGCATAAGTTCATGATGCAGGAGGCAACGCAAACTATCCAAATGTTTAGAAGGTAACCAAATGGAGGAGAACACAACTCTATGTAGCGAGAACAACTTCCTAAGGTCATATTAAATCCTAGAGATTGACGAACAAACAAAAGGATGTGCTTTGTCCAAGGGCGACTCATTGTATTGTCAACAAAAAGAAAATACTTTTCCCTTCCTCTTTTTGGGGTATATTTGATTTTTTTTGTCTTTTTCAATAATCTTGGAAAGTTTTGAAAAAAAATAAAGAATCCTATGTTACAAAGGAGGATCGAGTGTCGCAAACATACTATTTCCAAGCGCAAGGAACACATTGATTCTTAGAGAAAGGGGAAATATGCAGGAAAAGGACACTCAGGAAAAATCCTCCATGGGTTAAGGTGTTAAGACGCAGAGGCAAAGTGCTACAAGGCTTGCATATATGGCATGCTTCAGATGGTTTAGTTGAGAGCAACATGGAGTCGACATTAGGCCAAAGATGCAGGAATGCAAGTGATATTAATAAGACACAATGATAATGTCCTTCGATGTAATTTTAACGAGCCCAGAGAAGGTAAACTCGGTGGTTTTGCATTTTTAGAGAGTCTGAAAAAGCATAAAAGGATACTCCATCGGGGTGCCTTTTTCAAAGGTATTCTAGTTGGCTCGAAAAAAGGGTAAACTAGCACCGAATAGACATCTATTCAATCATTTTAACGAGTCTGAAAAATAAAATATCACTCGACAATCTTTTCATATTTAAGGAATTTGAAAAGAGCTTAACTATGGACTCGGTAAGGGATGTTCTTCTAGACCAATTTAACGAGTGTGAAGAAACAAGGTCACTCGACCATCTTTTCAATTTTAGGGAGTCTGAAAAGAGCTTAACTATGGACTCCACGAGGGTTCCTTTTTCATAAATTTAGTTCCTCAGGCCCGAAAAGGGGTAAATCTATACCTGAGGATACTCTTCAAGAGAACCAAGGCTCCTAGAGTATACCTTTGTTCTTACTTTTGACCATCCATACCGAAAAAGGGGTAAACTACTGCTAGACATACGTGCCTTCATATTTCAGTTTAGCGAGCATGAAGGGAAACAAGATCGCTTGACAATCTTTTCATATTTAGAGGGTCTGGAAAGGGCTTAAAAGAAGACCCATTGTGTTTTGGGAGTCCTGAGGGTGAGGTCAAGAGTGATAATGAAAAATTCAAATGAGGCTCAAACTCATAATCATGAAAAACTAACAAGGACTCCCGAGACTATAGTCATTAGTGACGGCATGGACACCAAAATGCAACCAGGGTCTACCTAGGGAATCCATGTGAAGGTAGGCTCTACCACTAAATTACGACACTTTTAGAGCAAGAGTGAGGGTTCTGTGTCACAATTCAGTGGGATCGATCCTATGGAAAAGAGAAAAAGACAACGAGGTGCAACAAGTGGAGGTGGAATCCTATCTTACATGCACAAAGTTGGAAAAATGACTTTTTACCAAAAGATCTTTAGAACTGACCCATCTCTCAAAAAAATTCTCAATACCCAAAGTAACACTTATCATAATATCCCCTGAGAAACTCAAGAACCATAGTAGATGATTTTCAAGCTAGAAAAAATGGCAAAAGGGTCCAAAAAATGACAAAAAAGGGCCAAAAAAGTCTATAAATAGAAAGTTGGTAGCTCATTATCACCATTGCAATTTGAGAATTGACCAAAATTCAACAAACACCCCTTTGCTGACATAGTTGATTTTGGGAGCTTCAGCGGACAAAATGAACTTCCGTTTGGACCAACTAAGTACACACTAACCTCTCTTGCATTTCCTTCTTCCTTTTTTTCATTTAATTTTTTTTTTTTGGGGGGCATTGACCTTTAAAGAGGTTGGCCCTACGTGTACGCGAGTTGTCCAAGAACAGCCCACGTGTACACGCGGGCAGAAGATAAGATGCCTGCGTGTACATGCGACTATCCCCAATATAGCCTGCGTACACCCTTCAATAAGTGGGAAAAAATTGAAAATGCAAGAGTTAAATATCCATTGATTCATTTTTGCAAGATGTATGTGCAATGGAGAGAGAGGAAGCATGAGGAAATTGAATTTTTGGTCTCCGAGGAACAATGTCCATTTATGAGGGCACAACCCAGGTTGCTAAATGCATTGATATATTATTGGCATCCCGACGCAGAGGCATTCATGCTCGAGGGGCATTTTTTGACTCCAAGAACTGAGGACATTTACTTCTTGGCTGGTCTCTTGAGGAGAGGGGATCTAGTTGACTTGCGCACTTTTCCCAACGGGCTGCACAACATCGAGGAGTTGATTGGACTCCATTGCGAGGCTGGTACTGAGAAAGTAGGTTCTCAGGTGCCTATACATAAGAACATAAACCTATCACTCAAAGTGATAGTTCTACTTATTGGGCGAATCACTGGATCCGCAGCTTTACATCAAGCCTCCTGGGCACACATGCATTGTGTGGTACAGTGCTTAAATGCACAAATTTTTTACTGGAGTACCACCATGCTGGATTGCATGAAGTGACAACTAACAGAGTGTCGGATATGAGAGCACCGTAATTTCGGGTTTGGGACCGTTTTGTGTTCCTTTTTCTTCGAGAGGGTACCCAATCTTAGTCCTCGAGAGACTATATGGGGGAACGAGGCCTCTCTCCTAGTGATATGCAGATGGGCGACATTGTTGTCACGACATGGGGGGAGGGAGGACCATCGAGGCCTTTAATGACAATTTTTTTGACTGGTGGGCACGACAGATTCCAGAAATAGAAGACTACCCCTATGTTGGGATCAATTTTTCTAGGGATCCTAACATGCCTGTACCTCTCAGAGTAGAGAGAGGAGAGATGGGTAAGTTTTCTTTTCAAATTTATTTAATTTTTATGTCTTTTTATATATATCATTTTTTTGTATACCAAAGTATATGAAACTTACGTATCTATTATGTACATATGTGGGACCAGTGCATCCAACAGACTTCTCGAGGACTAGGTGACATCCTCGACCAGAGGCAGGACCATCTGGAGCCACCAGACTAGTAGTAGCAGTAGGGGGGCCTCCATCTGGAGAGGCTGAAAGAGTATTGAGACGGGTAGAGCAGAACCTTAATGCGCTCACTCTTATAGTCCCTATGGCGTAGATCAAGGATCTCCCACCGTCGATGCAACCTCACGTAGTTGGGTGCCACGGACCTGGGTCCATCTCTTCCGGTGTTTGGAGAACACCGTTGTTCACTACGACAGGGCCAACGGGCCCTGTCCTTAGCTAGGCTAGACTACTTACATGCCGAGAGCACTTTTTGTATGTTTTTGAGGGCATAATCCCTGTGACTCTGACTGGACATATTTTTGAGGTGCTTGCGCCCACCCATGTACTCTGATATTTTTTGATATATATATGGATATTTTCCATCTTTTAATGTCTTATGGATTACATCTATTTTACAAATGTATTTACATGTGTGTGTGTGTGATTTTTCTTACATGTGTGAAATATGCCAATCTAATACATGATTATCTAGGGTATCTGTGATTTGATTGAATCTCCTAGGAATATGGATATACATAATGTAATCAAAGCTTTGTTCTAAGAGATGTACCCTAAGGAACCATTGGTGTAGTGTAGGATCGTAAATGCGGTAAACCCCATTTAACTGAGACACAACCAGCTGAGTGTCTAAGTAGACCTAGAGGTGAGAGATACCATGCGACAAAGCGTCATGAAGAAACTCTAAGACTTCTCTGTATTTGACGACATTGTTTGTGGTGTCACCTAAACAGATACCTCCTGAAGATAGAAACTGGTCTTGAGGTGTGAAAATCACCCAAGTTGTGGAAGCAAGCCTCCAAGTGCACCGGTTAGCACTATTCACAAACCCAACAAACACCTCTAATTCACTTGACATCTTCCATAGTGAAAAAGATGACATAAAAAATGACACGTCCATAAAACCAAAAAGACATAAACTAAAAAGAGAATGTACAGGACTATACATATGTTACAAGAAGTCACCCAAGGCGACCCACCTACGAGTAATACTTGTTGAGGTAGAGCCCATTTCCAGGCTCTGCCAAATCATTTCCCTCAAATTCCACCAGATGATAAGCACCCTTCTTTAGAACCTCCTTTACAATGAAAGGTCTGAACCACATGGGTTTGAACTTTCCTACCACCAGGGGGTCCTTATCTTGGTCATAGACTAGGACAAGGTCACCTTTAGAGAAAATACGAGGACGGATGGACCGATCATACTGACAATTGAAATTTTGTTTGTGAGCCTTGCTAGCCAAGGCTACATCCCAATGCTTCTCATGTTGGAATATTTACAGACAGAGCGTTGGAAAGAACAACAATGGTATGGGTTCAGTCAAGAACAACACATGCAGAACGTGATTGTCATTGATGGAAAAAAAACAAATGGTATGTTACAGGCAGAACAACAGGGTTACTTTCGGGAGTGCAGTTGTCATTTGATGGCAAATAGGCTTGGAAGCCATCGTAAGTCTATAAAGGAGGAGTGCACAGATGGAGAACAGATCTCAAGCGTTATATCCGAGTGTGGGTACTGACCGTCGTTGGATCCAAGACAACCTGCATGATATTTAAAGTTCAAGGTGAAGCGGGCTTACAAAATCCTGAAAGTAGGAGGACTGTCCATCTTTGGGCAGGACATGTGGCTACAGATCAACATTTCGCTGACTAAGAGGTCAAAGGAAGGAGGGGCCTAACCTTCCAACTTGCGATACGCGAAATGGAGAAATGATTTGAGCCGTCAGATCAAGGAGAAATCTGGATCGTCGATCCACGAAGGACATGTNGGATCAAGGACTAATATGGGTCGTCAGATCCAGGAGGTGAATGTGGCAGACAAGGTCAACAAGGAAGGGTGACATCCTACATCAGCAAGGACACGTGGGGAAATCATACAAGGACAAGTGTCAAGTTGATTCAGCATTTCAGGCCATTGGAAATCACAATTATGAGTGACACATGGAAGCCACTCGGGTCACGAAACATCATTGAGTGGCATCATTCCGGGAGTTTAGTTTTGGGAGTTTTAACTTCATCACTCCCCCAAAGTCCTGAAGGCTGAAGTCCCAGGGGAAAGGATAGCCATTAGATCAATGAGAAATTTTGACCATTGATCTGATATGGATCCATTTCAGCGTTTCGCAGATCCGGAATTCCATAGGAAGGAGTTGCTAGAACTCATGATATGGAAGGCTGCGAAATGATCCTGGATGTTGGAGCCAGAAGACACGTGGTGAGCGATTGAGATTTCGCTGAATCGCAAATCAAGAAATTCAAAGGCAGTGTTGAGGGAGCTCATGATATGCGAGGTCACAACATGATCACAGCTGTTGGATCACAAAATTTTGTGGACCATTGATTTGAAGAGAGAAGCGCTCATTTGATTGGCGATTGGTCATAACTCTTGGTCATGTAAGAGGAAGGAGATAGAGCATCCAAGCTCCATTTCAGGGTTTGCAATATGAGGAGTCAAGGAGACTCATAGGAGAAAACCTGAAATGAGAAATCGCGAAATGCCTTTTTTTTTTATTAGGCCTGTGGGCACAGCCAAGGTCACATTATCAAAGGTTTAAGGGAGGAGCTAGCATGGACCTAAGCTCATTTTCGGAGATCGCAACTTGGAGAGTCGAGATGCGTCATCCCTAGATATCGGAAACACGACTCGCGAAAGCGCCTTATGAATAGGCATTTGGTCATCGCCAGAGGTCACCTAAAAGGAAGGGGCTTAGCCAGAAGAGAAAACACCCACTATGAAGTTTTCCTCAGCAAGAGAGAAGGTGCCAAAAATCATGAACGCGCAAAGGTTCTTTCAGTAATAGCCACAATGAAGTGAATGCATCTTCCAGAGAATTTGAGGAGCTGTAGGATGACTAGCAGAGGAGTCGAAGAGCCTCGGTGTAACTATTAGAGACTACTGATGGTGTCTACTAGAGAATTCGAAGATTCTTCAGGGTTATTGCCGGAGAAGATGAAGAGTCTCTAGGCAACTACCAGAGGAGTGTAGATTCATCATAGAGTCGACTGACAGATGGAAAAGGGTCAAAGACTATTACATCTAGTGAAGCCAAAGGATATCAGGAGAAGGGCCAGTGATGATGAATGCAGTGAAGTGTATGCAGTGGGACAGTGCATGTAGCATGCACAAGGTGCATAGAGACTATAAAAATGTAGAACAGAGAAGAGATTTTGATGTTGTTGTTGCGAGTGATGCATGCGTGTAGAAGCATGATGTGCATGAGCTAAAGCACAAAAGAAGAAAATAATAGAGATGCATATCTGTGAGAAGAAGATAAAGATGACCTGTCCATGCTGAGACCAAGGAGAAGATTAGAAAGCTGAAGAGGATGAAAGTAGGAAGACACTGATGCAGGTAGAGCAGAGCATCATAGAAGAAAAGTGATAAGCCTGGTAAGCCAATAACAACTATTGAATCATTGTAATAAATTCATAGAAGGAAAAGTTTTATATTTCATGGTGGTTGGGAGGTGCTAGGGAGGACTATTGTCCTCATAATTTCAAGTAGGTTCTTGAACGCAGGGAGTTATATCTTCCATATGGTTGCAACCAGAGAAACCAGGGTGGTAGGGTGGTGCAAGGGAGAACATTGGTTATCTGATATAGAGGTCGGTGCCTGTATGAATGGAAGTTGGTGCTTCCATACAGTTGGTGATGGAACATTCAGGGAGTTGGTACTTCCTTCTAGTGGGTGCTAGAGAAACCAAAGAGTTAGTACTCTCAGCAAGTAGCATCTTACAAAAAAGAGGTGGTAGCCTCATTATGAGTTGGTGCTCATAAGAATGAGAATGTATAGAAAATAATTATCATATAAAGAAGAAGAGTTTTTCACCCTTTATGGGTTTCCTCAGGAATATTTGTCTCTATATTATACATGTGTGTGATTGATTTTGAATACTCTACTACTTATTTATTGTGATCATCATTGAGAGTTATGTAATGAGTTTAAAAATGGATATAATTGTTTAAGCACAATGACAACTGATTCACCCCCCCCTCTCAGTTGTCCAAGAATTGGTATTAGAGTGGGACCGTTTTATCTAAGGGTAGATCTTAGAGATTAAACATGTCAAGCCATGAAGGAACTTCAACCAATAAGGCTCCTCTGTTCAATGGAACAAACTTTGCCTTCTGGAGAGTTAGAATGAGAACCTACATAATGGATTTAGGTGTAGATGTTTGGGATGTGGTAGAGACTGGTTATGTAAAGACAATTGTACTAGCTAATAAGGATGACAAGGTAGAATTCAATTTCAACGCTAAGGGTGTGAAGGCTATCCTGAGTGGGCTTGCAGAAGAAAAAATTGTACAAGTTATGCACTTAGAAACTATGAAAGAAGTGTGGGACAAACTCATTAGAAGTTATGAGGGTAATTAGAAGGTAAAGGACGCCAAGCTTCAAACCTACAGACTATAGTTTGAACAGCTGAAGATGAAAGAGGATGAAACTGTTGGAAAGTACTTTCTGAGAGTTGAAGAACTGGCAAATGCAATGAAAGAACTTGGTGAAAAAATTGAGGAACCCTCTTTAGTTCAAATTTTTTTGAGATCTCTACAAGATAGGTTCAACCTGAAGGTCTTTTCTATAGAAGAACTTAATGATCTAAAATCCTTGGCATTTGATCAACTTCTAGGAATGTTGTCTGCATATGAAATGAGAATAGTTAAAGATAAACCCACTTCCAGAGAAGCATAACTTAAAGCAGACAAGAATGACGATTCTGAGCCTGATGAAATTGAAGCAAAATTTGTGAGAAGACTAAAGAAGGGATCAGGAAAATACAAAGGTAAATTTCCTTTCAAATGTTTCAATTGTGGTAAGATAGGTCATTTTTCAAATAAATGTCCTCACAAAAGAAAGGATCAGACATATGATGATGAGGAGAAGCACAAACACAACAATTTCTTCAAAGAGAATAATTTTAAGAAGAAAAGTCTTTGTGTAAACAATGATGATGATCCTTCAAATGATGAAGACAATGAATCATCTATTGAAGATAAACTAAATGACTTCATTCTTATAGCCAAAGAGGATTATGATAATAAAAGAACAGGAAGTGATGCTAATGAAGAAGAATTTGTGGTTGATATGGAAGGAGAACTGATCAGTGCACTGGAAGAGATTGACAGACTCATAATTAAGAAGAGAAAACAAAAATGATTGCTGATACAGTTCAAGAAAGGTAGTAAAGAACCTTATGAATACTTTGTCCTACTAAAAGTGGAATTAGAAGAGGCAAAGAAAATCGAAGACATTCTGAAACAACAATTATCAAAAAAGAAGGCAATGTGTGAAGCTCTGGAAATGGAAGTAGTGAAAACTAGAAAAGAGTTGGAGATATTTCAAGCCTTGTATCATCAGAATATGTCAAGTATCAAAGCCTCAGAAGAATTTTCCACCATTCTGAATCAGAAAAGAAACGCAAAGCTGAAAATAGGTATGGGTTATGAAGAGGGATCAAGTAGTGATCAGCCAAGCAACAAAGAACCCATCAAGTTTGTCAAATCTACCACCAGTGAGAAACCTGCAGAAACAAAAGAAGATAATCAGTTGCCTAGGAGGAGTAATGAAAGAGGTACCAAAACTGAAACTATAGATTAGAGAAATAATGTACTCTCTATTCAAAGAAATCATCAGCATGGAAGAAATCGACCTTCTCAAAGAAGACAACCATTTTCTAGGTACAAAGGATTTTTCTATGGATATTGTTATTTCTGTTCTAACTTTGGTCACAAAGCTGTAAACTGTTCTTTAAGATTTAAATATGAGCAATCAAAATATTCAAGGAATAGATATTTTCCACAACAAAGAATGAGACAGCCAAGTAACAAACAATCACAAACTGCAAATAATGTGATGGTTGGAAACAGGACACAGGTTAAGCATAACAATCGTTATGATACTTTATTCAATTATGGAACTAAGGAACTACGAGCCATATTTGAACCCCTCTGCTAAAAATGTCAAGGTTTGGAAGATGAAAGACAATGACAATTATGGACTAGTGCTGTCAGCACAAAGACAACAGAACCCCTGGTATATTGATAGTGGTTGCTCCAAACATATGACATGAGACAAAAGTAAGTTTCGATCTCTAAGTGAAAGAAAATTAGGAAACATAACCTTTGGAAATGACGCTCCAGGTAAAATCAAGGGTAAAGGGATGGTGAGTCTAAGTAATGGCAAAGGAAAAGCCCAGAATGTTCTGCTCGTCGATGGGTTGAAACATAATCTGCTCAGTGTAAGTCAAATGTGTGATAGAGGATGTGAAGTGGTGTTAACTTCCAACGACTGCAAGATAAAGTCTGTAAACTCAGGACAAGTGGTGGCTAAAGGCATAAGGACAGAAAATAATGTATATGTGATGAAAGAAGATAGAGAAGAGTGTCATCTAAGAAAACATGATGAGAGTTGGTTATGGCATAGGAGACTTGGACATCTAAACTTTGACCACTTAATCAAGCTCAAAAATATTGAGGTAGTAAAAGATCTTCCGAGAATATCAAAGCCACAAGATTCTATGTGTAAACCCTTCCAAGTAGGAAAGCTAACCAGGACACAGTTTAAATCCAAGAGCTCTACTTCAATAGAGAAACCACTCCAACTAGTTCATATGGATTTATGTGGACCATCAAGATAGGAAGGCATATGGAAATAAAACTACTTCATGTTGATCATTGATGATTTCTCCAGACTTACTTGGGTTGCCTTTCTCAAGGAAAAATCAGAAGCATTTGAGAAATTTAAAATATTTAACGCTTTAACTGAGAATCAAATAGGCAAGAGGTTAAAGGCAGTAAGATCAGATAGAGGAGGCAAATTTATGTCAAGTGATTTCAAGGAATTCTATGATAAACATGGGATCAAGAAAGAATACACAATCCCAAGAACTCCATAACAAAATGGAGTAGTTGAGAGGAAAAACAGAACAGTGCATCAAATGACCAGGTCAATGATGAATGAGAAGAACATTGGTCAAACCTAATAGGTAGAAGAAATACACACAACAGTGCATGTTCTTAAGAAATCCCATCTCAGACCACACACTGACAAGACACCTTATGAATTGTGGTATGGGAGACCTGCTTCAATCAAACACTTCAAAGTCTTTGGGAGTAAGTGTTACATAAAGAATAATGATGAGAACCTTGGAAAGTAAGATGACAGGGCTGATGAAGGCATCTTCCTAGGGTATGATACAAACAGTAAAGGAT
>SNQJ01S0082098.1:35277-53086 GCA_010110895.2 Picea sitchensis
AAAGAACCCTGTGTTTCACTCTAATACCAAGCATATACCCATCAAGTATCACTTCTTGAGGGAACAGGTAACCAACTATGTGCATTATATTCCATCCAAAGAACAGATTGTTGATATCTTCACTAAACTGCTTGCAAAAGCTCAATTTGAGTAGCTACGCCAGAAGTTGGGTGTGACCCCATTATCAACCTAAGAGAGTCCATCCTGTTAGGGGGAGTATGTGTTGGTTGAATATATGATACCTCCGATGATTACTACAACAACTCAGGGGGAGAATGTTTTCTTTGACATTGATGTCAAAGGGAGAGAAAAGGAGTGGACCAGACCGAAAGAGGTCCAAACATATTAACGCAACCGTTCAGGGTTGCCATCAATGCCAAAGGGGGAGATTGTTAGCATATTTACAGACAGAGCGTTGGCAAGAACAAAAATGGTATGGGTTCAGGAAAGAACAACACAGGCAGAACGTGATTGTCATTAATGGCAAGAAAAAAAATGGTATGTTACAGGAAGAAGAATAGGGTTACTGTCGGGAATGCGCTTGTGATTTGATGGAAAACAGGCTTGGAAGCCATCGTAAGTATAGAAAGGAGGAGCGCGTAGATGGAGGGTAAATCTCAGGGGTTAGATACGAGTGCGGGGATCGACCGTCATTGGATCCAGGAGAACTTGCAGAATCTTTAAGGTGCAAGGTGAAGCGGGCTTACAAAATCCTGAAAGCAGGAGGACCATCCATCTTTGGGCAGGACACGTGGCTACAGATGAACATTTCACTTACTGGGAGGTCAAAGGAAGGAGGGGCCTAACCTTACAACTTGCTTTACGCAAAATGGAGAAATGACTTGAGCCATCGGATTGAGGAGAAATATGGACCGTCGATCCACAAAGGACATGTGGCGAAAGATCATCTTTTCCCTGACTGGAAAGTCAAAGGAATGAAGTGCCCTAACCTCTCAAACTCGCGATATGAAAAATCATGAAATAATCTTAGTCGTTGGATCAAGCAATAATCTGGGTCGTTAGATCTAGGAGGTGAATGTGGTAGACCATGTCAGCAAGGATAGGTGACAACTTACATCAACAAGGACACATGACACAATCATACAAGGAGACGTTTCAAGTTGATTCGGCATTTCAGGCCACTGGAAATCATAATTCTGAGTTACACATGGCAACCACTTGGGTCACGAAACGTCATTGAATGATGTCATTCTGGGAGTTTATTTTCGAGAGTTTTAGCTTCATCATTCCCGCAAAGTCGTGAAGGCTAAAGTCCTGAGGTGGAGGATAGCCATTGGATCAATGAGAAATCTTGACCATTGATTTGATATGGATCCATTTCGGTGTTTCACAGATCGGGAATTACAGAGGAAGGAGTTGTTGGAACTCGCGATATGGAAGGTCGCGAAATGATCCTGGCCGTTGGAGCCAGAGGACACATGGCGAGAGATTGGGATTTCGTTGACTCGCAAATCAAGAAAGTCAAAGACAGTGTTGAGGGAACTCGCGATATGCAAGGTCATGACATGATCACAGTCGTTGGATCACAGAATGTTGTGGACCATTGATATGGAGAGAGAAACGCTCGTTTGATTAGCGAGTGGTCATAACTCTTGGTCACGTAAGAGGAAGGAGCTAGAGCAGACAAGCTCCATTTCGGGGTTCGCAATATGAGGAGTCAAGGAGACTCACGAGAGAAAACCCAAAACCCAAAATTGCGAAATGCCTTTTTTTTTTATTAGGCCTATGGTCACAACCAAGGTCACATTGTCGAAGGTTTAAGGGAGGAGCTATCATGAAGCTAAGCTCCATTTCAGAGATCACAACTTGGAGAGTCGATATGCCTCATCCCCAGATCCCCGAAACGCGACTTGCGAAAGCGCCTTATGAATAGGCGTTTGGTCATCACCAGAGGTCACCTGAAAGGAAGGGGCTTAGCAAGAAGAGAAAATGTCCACTATGAAGTTTTCTTTAGCAAGAAAGAAGGCGCCAAAAACACATGAACACGCGAAGGTTCTTTCACTAATGACCAGAACGAAGTCAATGCATTTGCCAAAGAATTTGAGGAGCTGTAGGGTGACTGGCAGAGGAGCCAAAGAGCCTCAGTGTAACTGTTAGAGACTACTGATGGTGGTTGCCAGAGAATTCGAAGAGTCTTCAGGGTTATCGCCAGAGAAGACGAAGAGTCTCCAAGCAACTGCCAGTGGAGAGTAGACTCATCATAGAGTCGACTAACAGATGGAAAAAGATCAAAGATTGTTACAGCTAGTGAATCCAAAGGATCTCAGGAGAAGGGCTAGTGATGATGAACGCAGTGAAGTGTATGCAGTGGGATAGCGCATGCAACATGCACAAGGTGCATAGAGACTATAAAAATGCAGAACATAGAAGAGATCTTGCTGCTACTGTTGTGAGTGATGCATGCATGTAGAAGCATGATGTGTAGGAGTTGAAGCACAGAAGAAGAAAATAATAGAGATGCATATCTATGAGAAGAAGAGAAAGTCGAGGTGTGCATGTTGAGATAGAGGAGAATATCAAAAAGATGAAGAGGATGCAAGCAGGAAGACACCGATGCAGGCAAAGAAGAGTAGCATAGTAGAACAATGATAAGCCTGGTAAGCCAATGACAACTATTGAATCACTGTAAATAATTCACATAAAGAAAAGTTTTATATTTCAGGGTGGTTGGGAGGTGCTAGGGAGGACTGTTGTCCTCAGAATTTCAAGTAGGTGCTTGAACACAGGGAGTTATAGCTTCCATCTGTTTGCAGCCAAAGAAACTAGGGTGGCAGGGTTGTGCAAGGGAGAACATTGGTTCTGTTATATAGAGGTCGGTGCCTGTATGACTAGAAGTTGGTGCTGGACCATTCAGGGAGTTGGTACTTCCTTCTAGTGGGTGCTAGAGAAACCAGAGAGTTGGTGCTCTCAGCAAGAAGCAGCTTGCAAAACAGAGGTGGTATCCTCATTATGAGTTGGTTCTGATAAGAATGATAATGTACAGAAAATAATTATCATATAAATAAGAAGAGGTTTTCACCCTTTATGGGTTTCCTCAAGAATATATGTCTCTGTATTATACATGTGTGTGATTGATGTTGAATACTATACTTCTTATTTATTGTGATCATCATTGAGAGTTATGTAATGAGTTTAAAAATGGATATAATTGTTTAAGAACAGTGACAACTGATTCACCCACCCTCTCAGTTGTCCAATAGCTCATCGAGTTGCTCAAGATATAATAAACACTCTTCAAGCGGTGAAGTGTCTGGCAATAACTGTACTGCCAACTTTAGAGAGGGGATCTAGAACTCTATAGGTAAGACTTCTTCCAGCCCATAAACAAGTTGAAAGGGTGAGAAACCGATTGCAGTCTTAACAGACGTTCAATATTATGTCGAGTAAAACATCAAATGCTAATTTGACCTAGCTGAATTGATCGTTCATTGTAAAATAGTCTTAATGGATTTGTTCACATATTCCACCTGAATGTTCACTTGTGGGTAGTAGGGTGATGAATGTTCTTGCCTCAACCCGATCTTTGATGTTAACTCGGACATCATTTTGTTTTGAAAGTGACCTCCATGGTCTGTGAAAATCTCTCTCGGGATGCCGAACCTTGTTATTATCTGGTTAAACAAAAAGAGAGTTGTTGTCTCTCCATCATATTTAAACGTTGGCATAGCTTCGACCCACTTCGTGAATTAGTCTACTGCTACGATGATATAATGGTACCCCCTTGCGGGAGGGGGGTTACATGTAGCATAATCAATCCCCCACTTGGTGAAGGGACCAACTCCGATGACGGGAAACATGGGAGCGGGGTGTACCCTCATCTTCTGAGAGAAGATCTGACACAGGTGGCACTTCTTGACCGTTTCAACACAATATTTGATTAACATCGGCCAAAAGTATCCAGCTTGTAGAATATTTTGGGCTATTTCCAACCCATACAAATGACCTCCACATGCTCCTATGTGGCAATCATTAAGCACAATTTTTTCTTCTTCATTAGTGAGACACTGACGAAGGATGCAATCTACACCTCGACGATACAGAGTACCCTCGAGTATGAGATAGTTCTTGGCTTGATGGCATATACGACGATGCTCATCATGAGAAGCAGAGGTAGGGCACTTCAAAGTCTGGAGATAGACTAGTATATCTCCATACCAGGGGTCTGAAGATGCGATCAGAAACATGTCTCCTATGATAGGCGACTCTTCAGGTATAACATCACCCGATTTGACCGGAAGTTCGGAAATGAGTTCCACAAAGACCAACGACTTTTTGGATTTTTCCAAAACAAAATCCAAGTCGAATTCCTGGAGGATAACTATCCTCTACTGATATTTCCTCCAATTACATGTCGTGTCAACACTTATTGAAACAGATTCACAATGACAATGACAATGGTCTTGCGAAACAAGATGTAATGATGGAACCGTTGGATAGCATGAACTGCTGCCAACGCAAGTTTTTCAATGTGGGAGTAATTGTGTTCCAGTCAAACCAAGCCTAGGTTCAGGTAATAAATCACATATTCTGAGAGAAAATCATCCTCCTGAACCAAGACCATACCGATGGTCTACTCCACAGTGGTCAAGTACAATAAGAAATCTTTATTATAATTGGGTGGTCGAAGCAGAGGGGTAGATGTGAGGGTGCGTTTCAACGCTTCAAAAGAGCACTGAGTGGCTTCATCCCAATGGAAAGGAGCGTCCTTTTTCAAAAAACACATGAAACCCTTTGTGATATCGGCATAGTTTGCGATGAAACACTGTAAAAATTTCACTTTTCCCTGTAAACTCTGAAGCTAATGGATTGTGCATGGTGGAGGCAACTAAACTATCACCTCAACCTTTAGAGGATCGACCATGATCCTTTTTGTCTAAACTATGAAACCAAGCAGACGACCTGATGTGACACAAAAACTACATTTGTTTGGATTCAAGCGAATCTGGTAATAGAGACATCGCTCAAAGATAAGTCGGAGGTGTGCGTCATGATCAGATCTCTTGCAATATCATGATGCTAAATCATCGAGATAAGCCTCGACTATGTGTTTGAGTTCATGGAAAGAAAAATAGATGGCCCGCTGAAACATAGCTCCAACATTTTTCAGACTAAAAGGCATATTTCGATAAGTGAATGTACCCCATAGACAAATGAACACAGTTTTGTGTTGGTCTTCGGGCTTGATCTATATTTGATTGTATCCCAAAAAACCATCCATGAAAGAAAAGGCTTCACAACCTGTGCATTCATCGACTATCTGGTCAATAAATGGTGTGGGGAAATTATTCTTTGGAGATGCCTTGTTCAAATCATGGAAGTTTGTACATACGCGAATCGTACCTTGTTTTTTGTTGTCTGGAATGGGATTTGACACCCATTGAGTTAATTGGACAGGGTAGATGAAACCAGCTTGGAGTAGTTTCTCTACTTTAGCCTTAATAGCTACTGCTTTCCTAGGATTTACTGGACAAAGTTTCTACCGGACCGACTTAGCATCAAGATATGTCGTGATTTCATGTTCGACGATTCTTGGATATATTCCTAGAATTTCCTCATAAGACCAGGAAAACACGTCGAAGAATTATTTAAATAAATCTGTGTAGATTCGAATCTCTTTGGGAGAGCAGTATGCTCCGAAGAAAATATTCTCCACGATGCCAGGGATTCTGGAGATATCAATAGGTATCGTTTGAGCAATGGTTGCCATATTTCCTTTAGCGTAAACAACGTGCATAGCGAAATGATTGATAGGACAATCCTTATCTCCAATCATAGTCAGAGTGAATTCACTGCTTCAATTCTTCTTATCTCTGGGAGGAAGTAAGATCTATGATAAAGATCATCCCAGGGTCTGTCTAGATTAGTCATTGCCTCAATAATCGCTTCATCTAAGGGAAATACTAAGTCTAAAGAATTAGTATCAACAAGGGAACCTTGAGCCCAAGTAGGCTCGAGAACCGGATCTAACTCTTGTGCGTGAGTCGGATCAGGGTCAGTGGAAGCTTGTTAAACTATAGATTACACAAATTCTCTCGAGGACAAAGGCATGGCCATGCCATGGTTCCCTGTCCCTTCCATCGTAGATGATGGGGAAGGAAGACTCCACAGATTGTTAAAGTAAGTCATCCGAAATGACGAGATTTGAAATATTTCATCCCTAGGTTGGTTGGGGACAACAGATATGCAGTGGACATTATCGATTGGAGGCAGGTAATCGAAAGTACCCATCAAAGCTGGGAAAAAACCAACCCCTATGTTGATGATGTCAGGCTGACAGTTATCAATCATCGGGACCGTGGATACCCCCGATGAAGGGTCAGGACGAGAGAAGGATAACTGATCAATGGACAGGATCCAACCCTCGTGTGGAAACAACAAGACCCAGAAAAATGTCGCGACCACTGCTTGCATAGCGTAGGTCCAAATCCTTCCTAACAAGAGATTGTAGTTGAGAGATGCATCGACCACTTCAACCTCGATGCACACTGTCTTCCCCCCCAACTGCATGGGGAAAGAGGGGATGATTCCATGTGGTTAGAACGAATGACCATCGAAAGAAGTGAGAAGAGTAGGTGATAGAGAGAACACAGGTTGGCCAATGGGCTTCCATCATGCCAAAGACATCACACATGTCGAGGCACCCTCATCAACCACTGTGCGGAAAATGTTCTGAGTAAAAGTTTTCATGGTGTAAGCCACTACTATTTGAAACGCTACGTGGTAAGGAAGATGAGGTTTTAAGTCAATTGTATCAAGCATGATCATTCTCAGATTACAAGTCTGAAAAGATCCCAAGGCAGCTAACAGAGCCTTTCTCTAGGAAGGGCATCTCTGGAGGACCTCCAAAGCCGACATTGCACAAGGCGTTTGTGACAAATCCTCCACCACAGAGTAGTTCTGGGTGGCCCTTGCATTTGGGTTGTGGGAATCTTTCTTGAACATACCTTTGGGAATGATTTTCATTATTTATACCAATGTATTATCAATCTGGAGAGGAAGAGATGGGTTTTCGGCTTCTTTACTCTTCTCATAGGTGTTTGAAATTCTGTAGTCGCGTGTCCTAGTCATTATGTCAACGCTACCTTTCATCATGTACACATTCATGGAAGAGGGATTGGTCGAAGACGGAGGGGGTCCCTGACTGCCCCATTCCACGCTCGAAGAGGCTTGAGTTATATTTTTCCCATGTGGGAATAGGTTCGTTAACACGACAGGCTACTGCTGTGCTAATAACTTCTGGGCCTCCACAAGCCGAGGGAACTGGTGAGTTGGGTGGTCTTCCTTGCAATTATTACATGGATACTTCGACTTCTTATTTTCATTGTTTCCCCCACCAGCATTATCGGTAGGTTTCTTATCCCCCTTACCCTTATTTCATTTTTTCTTCTTTCCTTCGAGCTGCTAGGTGGCCTTTGGGTTTGTCGATTGCACACTGTGTACATCCAACTTTTGGGTAGGGGGAACAACCGAACTAGTGGTCTGGCTGGCCACTGTCTTCTGTATCAACAATTGTTGTAATTGATTTGAAAGTTGATCAATGGGCTTCATTTATGCTAAACCAACAATACCATAGGCATGTGGTCCAGACCTTTGTCTAGTCTTATCGAGTATCGACCTCGGTGCATCTGGAGAAACTTCATAAAGTACACCAGACTGAGAGTAAATCAGTTCTAGTTGTTGGGCTCTCATTATCGCATATTCCTCTGAAAAGACCCCCAACGTTGCGATGTCTTTGGACAAATGGGGTAGCAAAGACTTAAGGAACCACTCAAGTAGGAATGCTGGTGGGACTGGAAATTTTATCAAACTCTTCCAACGTCTCCATTCTTAGATGTGATCTGAGATATGGTCCTCTTTTGTCTGCTCAAAGTTGGTCAGGGATTTGGTGTCGGCGTCCTATCTCATGGGTAATTGGAAATGGTTTAGGAAAGCCATTGCCAATTCTCCAAAGGGGGTAATTGGAAATGGTTTAGGAAAGCCATTTCCAATTCACCAAAGGAAGAGTATCTTGAGCGGTCGAGCTCGATGTACCATTTCGCAACACTCCCGATGAGAGTGTGTTGAAAAAAATTCAACTGGATGGAGTCGTCTCTCAAAGAGTTGGGCGAGCACCATAAATGGAAGGTAGTCACATGATCACTTGGGTCTTCATTAGGCTTGGCCTTGAACTTTGGGATGTCCAAAGGAAACTTGGTCAGCATAGGAGGCCAACACAAATCATGAAAGATGGGGTCGTTTAATAACCTTGTCAAGTCTAGCAAGTGTAGAGTTTCTAGAAACAGTAATTTGGGTTATTGATTATAACCAAGGAAAAAGGAGCCTAGAGTTTGATTGGCACTAGGTTTCCAGGAAAAGTTTTGTTGTTGGCCAGGGTTCTGGTAATAATCATGGTCGTGACCAGTGTACAGATTCTGTGCTTGTTGAGATGTCATCGACTGACTCCCATAATAGGACGTAAAGGGCCGGGCTTGCATCGCATTCCAAGTATTTTGGGAAGGGTTTCCCCCTGCCAATCTGACAAGCATAGGTGTTGAGCCTTGCCTGGGGTTCCATTGACTATGGAAGAGGTTTCCCCTAGTCAGTATCCATAACAAGGAAACTAATCCCTGCCACGGATTCCAAGGTCCTTGTGAGGAAGGAATTCCTAAGTTTCCCCCATGTGCAGGAATAATACCCTGTACAGGATTTTGTTGTCCATAACTGGGGCTGCCCCTGACTGAGATGACAGCTGATGAGAAAGCACTGTTACCAAATGCACCGAATAAAGAGAATGGTGTCGAACCTATTGGCATGGTATAAGGAAGTCCTTGAATACCTGCTCCAAATGAACTATAGTTTACATTTGGCTCGACGGAGTGCTGGTGAGCATTGCCGAGTGAAGGGAACAAAGGAATTATATGACCCCCTCCATAAGGGAAAGTGTTATAGGGAGCTGAAGTGACCCCCATGGATCCTTGCAGAGGAGTGTTGGAGATCCCTGCCCCGATACCTAAAGTTTGTAGAGTGGAGTAGGAAAGTATAGTGCTTGTACTGAAGCCAGGCATCCTGTATGAGAACGAAGGGCCTGTTGCAGTCTGGGTGAAAGGAGCAGTGATCACCGCCATAGAATGAATTAGACCATTGCATGAGGTGGAGACAGTCGAGACCATAATGTCCCAGACCAGTGATGGTTGGTTAGGAGGAAGAACACCCACTGTAGTGACATCCGTAGAGGAAATATGAGTATTCCCTGAAAAAGTAGCAACATTTGTTTCCATTGCTGCTTGTGACACTACCTGATGCTCATAAGGTCAAACCTGTATGATGATGGGAATCGATAGATCAATGATTGGAGGGTTATACAGACCAAGAGATTCCACTCTGAGGTCATAAATGATTGGTTCCTCCTGAATCAAATGTTCTCCTCTCAGAGAGAAGTTGAGCACAGTTTCATGTAACTCAATGGCCTAAAAAGACCCTTGTTGGTCTAGTTTTCTCCTTAGTGGTGGCGGGGGTGGTTCAAGATCAACCGGTGGCAGGCCCAAAAGCCTTCATGACTAGCAGAGCTCCTGATCCTCCACTGTGTGAGAAAGTCAATGACAAACTAGGGCTTTCTATAATCATTTAAAAACCATCACACACTAGAAAATGCTCCTATGCGATAAGACAAGCATATCACTAGCTAGTTGGAAGAATAGTTACAACAACCAACACTAGAGAAACTTACCGGTGCAGGTGCAACTCGAATACAGAAGCACCCTCCGGGTATAATTTTCAAAGTGTGGCCCGATGTCTGCCCTAGGTACTGTAGTATACCCTCATAGTCACCTGTGTAAGTCACTAAGATAAAGGAAACTAGGTTTCCAGCGTGCGAACAGTCACCAGGCGGGTATAGTCGACAGTCGGGTGGACCGCAATGAGAAGGGTATCAAGCTCGAAACCTACCAAGGGTATCGAAAGAAAGTGTTTCGAAAGAATACTGAGGACCTTGAACAAATTTGAGACCCATGAAGCTCCATGGAAAATGCGATCAATGAAATCCCAAGATAATCCCTCTATATGCGTTCCCCACTATGCTTGGTCCAGCTTTGTAGGGGTTATCTCCTCTACCTTTCCTTATGCGACCTCGTGTTTAGCCCATGTGTTAGAGGGGGGTCCCAGATAAATTTCACGATTACTGGACTTTCAAGCACTCCCTAGCACAGACTCTTATGTTTTTTTTTGTAGCCTTGAAGAGTTTCCTCTCCAATCCTAAATCAAGGCTGTAGCCTAGACTAAATTGATGGACCCTACAAACACAAAGTCTAATAACTTTTCATTAAGCGTTAATTTTAGTGGTTGTATTAAGTCAAGAGGAAAGGAAATGAAACCAGTGATGTTTTTTAAGAGATGAAAGAGAAGAGCATAAGATGAAACTGAAAACAAACTACTCCTTCACAAATAAAGATTTGTCAATTTAACTCTTTCACCAAACTTTTCGTAACTACTTTTCTCAGACCTTTGAAAATAAAAACTCAAAACAAGATTTTGCTCGACTACGAGCTACTTAATGTCCTAAGCATTCAAGTAAATAACTTAAGAAAATATTATTTTTCCTCAGTAAATGAAGAAACTAACCTAAAGTACTTTACGAAACAAATAAATGAAATATTTTTTTTTTTATTGTTTTATGATTCAAAACAAGAAATTTGAAAATGAATTCTTTTATTTTCTTCTAAAGAAAAAAAAGGGAAAAATTATGACAAGACAGGACCAAGAAATGGATTATGGGCCAATCGCAGATCGCAGGGAGTCACTTGACAATACCAAACAGGAATATCAAAGCATACTCACAAACTTGTCTAAAAACCCTATTAAATAAAACACAAGAAATATTTTGTAAAAAGAAAGATATGCTGAAATTAAACCTAGGCTACAGACTGTTATAACAGAGACTGGGACTAGATCAATAAAATGCTTGAGAAGTGTGACTTCTGACAGGGAAGAGGATGACTGCCTCTTCTTAAAAAAAAAAAAAGAATTTTCTCAACATGCACGCTACTGACACTTCAACATCCAGCGTATGCACGCAGGTTGTTCAAGGGCAGGGAATGTATGCACATGTGCAGGCCCACTGCAGGGCACTCACATCTCTATAACTCCTCAAAAAAATGAAAAAACAACAGTCTAGCACAAACAGGGAGTACTGGTATGGAATACCATCATCCCTTAAAGACACAGAAGCTTACAGAAACTCAAAAAATAGTGAATAAACTAATTCAAAGAACCCAAAAAGAAATATCCCTAAAGACCCTAGAGGCAGTCCCTAGTATGGTTGCCAATTTTGCTATAATGGGAAAACCCCTCTATGGACTACACCAGGGTTATAAAATGTAGGCAGAGCTAACCGTCTAAATTCTCCTACTTTTTATCAACTATCCCAACATTACCCCACAATCATACATAAAAGACAAGGTATAGGGATCTGATAGGCATACCTTAAACTCCATGTTCGGTGTTGATCCCTTTGCACTTAAGTGTTTCCTGACTGTAAGTCTCCTCCCAAAGCTGAACTGCATTCACCAAAAGACAAACAAGAAACTACAAGCATGCATTCTACATATGGATTAGTGGGTTAGACATCATAAACAAGAAATGTAAACAAATCATATAAGTTTAAGACATCATTTGGCGGGACGGAATAAGTACTTCTGTATATTAATATCACAAAAGTCACTTACAAAATGAGATCGACACTACTCCTCGTACTTGGTCCTGGGCTCCTCTTCACAATGCACCAACTGCTCAACTCACAATATGATTTCAGAATATTGGGGCAAAAGGGGGAATAAGGAAATGGGTAAAGTTTCTATGCTCCCGTGCTTCCCTTTCTCTTTTTTTTTTTTTTGCAATGGGACCCCAACCCCTTCTTTTATAGGCCAAAAGGGATAGTAACGGTTGGGTTGACTGGATATGGTCAGTCAAACGGTTAAGTAACAGCCTGGAAACTAGTATCCTATTCAATTTTCCATTTTTTGCAATATTCCGTGAGTGTACACGGGTTCCAGAGGGTCAACAGGCATGTGTACGTGGGCAATAGTGTCACAGGGTGAGTACACCTTCAAATCAATGATTTTTTGAAGAGCTTGTTCAGTGATGGCTTGGAAAAGATAGCAAGTTAGATGGTCTGATGCCAGGTATTCATGCCTGGTGCAATTTAGGGGTATAACACTTGTCCCTTGATCAACTTGGTGGGTTTTATGTGCAAGTCATACTCCAATAGTTTGATAATCCACTGCCCTGTTTTCCCCTCACTATCTGGATGGACTACGATCTCTTTGACATTGCTGCTAGGAACAAAAGTTGTTATGTTAGAATGTAAGACATATACCCTGAAGGCCTTGAGTGCTTTGACCAATGCATAAGCCTGCTTTTATAATATATCATACTTCAGCTTAGCATATCAGAGATATTTGCTAAAAAGGGCTATGGGTTTTTCATGCCCTTCTCCATTTTTCTGCGGTAGTACAACAACGATGGTCTCCTCGGAAGAGAAAGAAAAGATGAAGAAATATTTGGTATAGTCAGGGGTGGCTAATATAGGGGCTTCAAATAAATCCTTCTTGATCCTTTGGAATGTTGATTTTTCCTCTATATACCATTTTATCACAACATCCTTCTTCAACATGTTAGTGATAGGCTTGAGGATTTCAATGAAATTTGGCACAAAGCACCTTAGGAAGTTTATCTTTCCAATGAAATACTGGATCGCCTTTTTGTTTCTAGAGATTTTGATCTATTGAATGAAATCGACTCACCTTGAATCAATTTTTATACCTCCTACGGATACAATGTGGCCCAAGAGCTTCCCTTATGGCATGGCAAAGTGACACTTCCTAGGATTCAAATATATTCCGTCCCTTCTGCATTTCCAAAAAATATACTCCAGATGTTGCAAATGTCCACCATTAGTCTTGGAGAAAATGGTCATGTAATACAAGTATATAACCATAAATTTGTCTTTTTCCCCCACAAAAGATATGTCCATGGCCCTCTGAAAAGTGTCCCCTGCATTCATCAGCCCAAAAGGCATCTTGTCGTACATGAATTTTCCCCATGGGGTGGTGAGTGCTATTTTTTCTTTGTTCTCTTCACACACCGCTATATGGTTTCAACCAGAGTATCCATCTAACAAGGAAATCTTGTGTGCACCCACCACCCTCTGTAAAATATGATCCATCTTGGGGAGGGGGTAATTGTCTTTTAGAGAACACTTGTTGAGATTTCAGAAATCAACACACAAGCGTATCTCCCTGTCTTTGTTTCTTACAGGTACCAAGTTGGCCACCCAGTTTGAGTACCTCAACGGTACAATAATCCTTGCATCCAGAATTCGTTTAAGATCTTTCTCAATTATGGACATCAACATGGGATTAAATTTCCGAATCTTCTATCTGAATGGCTTGGAGCTCGCCTTCAGAGGTATCTTGTGCTGGATGATGTCAGTGTAAAATGTCTTCAAATCCTCATATGACCAAGAAAAAGTATCAAAAAACCTTTTGATGATATTGACATACCTGTCCCTTTGTTCCACAACTAATGTTTTGGACATCTTGATGATCTTGGGATTCTGAGTGGTCCCAATATTGCAATATTTTATCTATTCTTCTTGATTCTTCATGGAAGCTTATCTGGGAATGTCATTACTGTCAAAAAACCTCTCCAGTGGCGCTAGTCCTCTTGGAATGTGATTGGTTTTCAGCTCCACTATATCGTGGCCAACTATTTTCTTTAGAATATGAGGTGTTTGTTGATTTTCTAATTCATTATTTTCACCTTCTTGGCTTTCTTGGTCGATTGAGATATTGGAGAATTCATCAATGGCCTATAGAAACCTCTACAACTCTAGATGATCACTAAAGAATTCCCAATGATTTATGTTGTCTGGTATGGTTGTTCTATGTCTGATTTCCACCTGATATTTAATATTTGGACCAATGGGAGGTCTAAAAGTTCAGGTAGCCAGGGCCAAATAATCTACCTTCTGATTCTCATCTATGGGGATGAAGGATATATTAAATGATAGAAAGAAATTGGCAATTAGGTCCCATACCTCATTTTTTTATTGCTTGAGCCTCTGTTGTTCAGATTAATAGATGTTCTTAACTTGATTGATGATTAACTCAGAATCACCAAAAACTGCTAAACAATCAATGGCCATGTCTTTGGAAGCCCTCAATCCAAAACCAGAGCTTCATATTCAGGTATATTGTTAGTAGTCTCAAAATCCATCTTATAAGAGAGTTTTATTACCTTTTGTGAAGGGGAAATGAGGAGTACACCTGCCTCGAATCCTTCCTTTGATGAAGAGCGATTGAAATACATCTTCCATACTTTGTTTTTTTGATCTATCATCGACTTCTCTTTGCATTGGCTAATTGACATTTTAGGTTCATCATCATTTAAATGAAAAACAGATGAGCTGATATCACCCTCAACAACATAAATTGGGTGATTTCTTGGGTTCTCACGGTCACTGATGATATAGGATAATATACCTCTCTGTATAGCCTCCAATGTTCCCCTCCGAACACAGGGATGGTGGCGTAAGTGAGGTCCATTTGTAATGATCCTCCAACCTTCTTAGCCCAAGTTCTGGATAGGAGAATACCAAACTTTGGGGGAATCTCAACCACGACAATGTCCATCACTACACTCTTCATTGGTAATTATGCCAGAGAAATCACCATATCCTTTATCAGTCCCAAACATTTTACTTTATTAGAATCAAAGGAGTATAGGTCCTGGTAGGGTTTGGTGATCTCCAGACCTAGTTCTTCCATAACAACTTTGGGCATAACATTGTGCGAGGATTCTGAGTCCATAAGAATGTTATGAAAGATAATATAATGGAAATTTAAAGATATATAGAATGGTGGAGAAGCATCAAATCCATCCTCAATGTGTGGACCCACAGTAATTTCTGGGTTCTAATGTTGTAGACTAATTAGGTAAGAAGATACAATAGAAGTAGTTAGCTGCAGAAATTTCATGATAGATTTTTTGAAAGGTTCATTCTTCATTAATTTTGTCAAAGGCACGGGGATCTTGATCTTTCTCAGTTCATGTTCTAGGATGAAAGAGGATGGTGGCCTATCAACTTATTTTATTTCAGGGACTGGAGGTTTGGATGGGGAAAATTGTTGAGCTTTGGATGACATATCTTTCCTTGGGTTTGGCTTGGGAAGAAATTCATTTTTTTTGTTTTGATTAGAGGTGGTGGCTCTGGGATCCCCCACTCTTGTCCCCAAATCATATTTTTCCTGGGGTTGGCCTTGAATAACTCCCTCTTCCCCTATTTGATTATCAAACTGATTTGATAGTTGTGCTACCTCATATTCTTGTTGTGTTAAGGGACTGGTATAATAATCTTCTTCATTAAAAAGTACAGTAGTGTCATCTACAACATCATTGTCTACATCTATCTCCTCAATATGATTGTCTTGGAAAGGAGGTGCTACCCTTTGATCATCAACATTCCTCCTTTCTCTCTGCATTATCTAAGGTGCATCATTAGGCCTTCTGAACTAATTTGGATTTCTATTTCCAGCCCCTTGAAAATCCCTGTTTGGTTGTTTAGATTCCCATTTTATCTTAGCTATTTTAGATGTCATATCCTTCAAAGTTTTTGTTATTTCATAAAGTTTGGGATCATATGTGGCTGAGTTATAGGAGGCAGGGGAATCTTCTCTCTGTTTCTTCTTGTCTTTCCCAGATCTAGTCTTTAACCTGCTTGATGCCAAGATATTGGATTCAACCCTAATGGTTTCTTCCTGCATGGACAACATGGTGGTGGATCTTCTTTCCCTCAACAGAAGGGAGAATTTTGCATCAAATGCATTGGAATAAGTGATCTTGGCAAAGGATTTGGTTTGTTTGATCTCATCTCAAATTCTACCATACATCTTATTGAATCTCTTGGTGAAGTTTGAATTAGATTCACAATTCTTTCTCTTTAGAGCCCCAAACTCAGTGATGTGGTAGAGATAATCTCTCATATCTCCCCATTTCTTTATGAAATCTTCATATAATTCCTCAATGTTTATGATGGAGGCTGGAGGAAGACTTGAGAACCATTTCCTTAATTCCCCATCTAGACTTTGCACAAAAAACCTCATACACACATTTGCATAGTCAATGTTAAAGTTGTATGCAAAGCTATAAAAGGATACCAGATGTTCCTTGGCAGTGACATCGCCTTCCCCATTATACCTTGGTAAATATTTAATGTAATCTGTGGATGGGAGTGCATGTAATCCTACAGGAAGAACTAGGGGTGCATATTTGGAAACAGTGATGCCATTCATCCTGGTAGCAGCCATGGCTTGGGAAATAGGAATTTGAAGATTTATAAGAGCTATAGGGGTGTATGTTGGACTAGATAATGAAGTAGAGTCAAGAGTTGAATATGTCTAAGGTTCCTTGGAATTGTGATTCTCAGGTATAGAAAAATTCAAGTTGCATGTGATGATGAAGAGGAGTAGACTCTTTGGGTACAACTTTACCCTTGAGGGGGAGGTATATCTCTAAGCTATGGTGTATTTTATTAGTTTCCTTTCTGGATCAGAGATTATTATGTTCTTTTGAGGGTTATATGAGCCTTGGTGGCTATGATATGTTTAGAATTGGACTTGTTGAGTCATTTTTTGGGCGCCAATATTTCTTTCGTAAATTCTACTCAATGGAGTCGCCAAGTGAAAGATGGTAGTCTGCCTATGTCTGATATTTGTTCACCATAAAAGGTCAGAGATATTTAGTGTCTTTCTCCCAGGGAAATATATCTCTTTACTCTGTTCCCCGACAACAGCACCAGAAGATGTTGATCCTAAAGTCTGCACCTGACTACTAAAGGGCAAAGCTAGGCCACCTCAAGTTTAGAATAGTTGATTTTAATTTTTGTTGGTGAGTTAGAGGGTTGGTTCTACCAATACAACAACATGGTTGGGTTCGAAGATGATAGGGATGAGGGTCCTCCTTGGCTATTGGAACACTAATGACAGACAAGTGAAATAATAAAACTAGAGGGAAACAAGAAACCACTAAATGAATAATTTGTTGCAAGAAGTTTAATACTTCAAATATCATTTCAAGACATTAAAATGTATAAAAAACACAATTACTCCCTCAGGTTGCGATAAAAAAAAATCTTCGCCAAGCATTAGTTGTTTTCACAGGTTGAATATTGTTGGATCATGTTGTCATTGATACCAATGGTTTGATTGATTGATTGATGTCAAAGGATTTATTGATTGATGATTGATGTAATGTAATATGTATTGTCCTTGATGAGAATGCATAGATGAAGATGGATCAATGAGTTGTCATTGATATTATGAAGATGGATCAATGAGTTGTCATTGATATTATGAAGATGGATCAATGAGTTGTCATTGATACATGATGAAGACGGATCGTTGTGGTTTCATTGGTATATGATGCATTATTGGAAAAATGTATAGATGACTCATTATTGTCTTATCATGATTGACAAGGTGCACAAATGGATGAACTCCAAAGTGGTCCCCCCATGGTGAAATCCCTCATGGGAAGACGTTTTGTGGATTGAGTTATCCTAGAAGAATGGATGGAGGACCCATGATCTCATTATTGTCTTATCATGATTGATAAGGTGCACAAATTTATGAACTCCAAAGTGGTCCCCTTATGGTGAAAGCCCTCACCGGAAGACACATTGTGGATTGAGTTATCCTAGAAGAATGGTTGGAGGATCCATGATATCATTATTTTGTTATCATGATTGATAAGGTGC
>SNQJ01S0082098.1:57561-75515 GCA_010110895.2 Picea sitchensis
ACACCAGGTCTATTACAGAGCTACAAATCAGATTTTGATGATGAAATTGATGAGGGCTTTTTTTTGAGGTACATGTTGATTACATGGTTGAGACAAGTAGTTGATGAGTTAGCACATACATGAGGGTTATAGTTGATGATGTTTGTACATATTGATGAGTCATTGTTGATGAGTAGTTGACACATGATTTTTATATACTTGGTACATTGTTGGATGCACTTGTTTATGGTACAGGTTGATTACAGGTTGTTTGGCACAGGTTGGTGCATGGTTGATGCACTTGTTTATGGTATAGATTGATATTTGTTGAGGATTGTTGCCTCATCTCAGTTGGTGCTTAGGGTGTAAGATGAGTCTTGCATTATAGATCTGGTGCTCTTGTAGAGTTCTACTCTATTTAGTTGTTGCTGAAAAACCCCAAGGATTGTAGTCCATAATAAAAATAAAATTGCACATACATCTTGTGTTCATTTGTGTTCCTTGTGGTGATGACTTGTTGATGATATATTGCTGATATATGTTGTTGATATGTGTTGACATTTAACTGGTTATAAATGACAACAATGATTAATGAGTTAATGGTGATTGTTAACTAAGGAGTTTTGGGAAAAAGAGCCCTACACTGTTCACCCCCCCTCTCAGTGTAGTCGGTGTGTCCAACACATATCAATAAAGGAAAGTTATAGAATAGATGAAGGAAATGAAATGTACTTTCCACAAATAAATAAAAACTGCATTCAAGATAAGATCAAAATACATGAAGATTTCAACAAAACATTGTCATCAAGATTATATTCACCAGGTAGAGAGATTTAATCCATGCATAGAATAGGTCCAACCAGTCTTATGTATTGCTATCCTTTCCCAAAAAATCTGACCTTCCAAACATATAGAAGTTGCATATTTATCAGGGTTGTAGAGGCTCTCGTCCATCTGGGTCTGAGACTTAACTCTACGTTAACAATTGTAGAACAATTTATTAACTTGACTAAAACACTGCTGGAGTACATAAATGTATACTTCACACTTGACTTAATAAAAAAAAGTGGTTCTTATCAAACATATAAGACCACTTATTATGCCTTAAACTAAAAAGAGTCTTGAAATGAACAATTAAAAACTACTACTAGCGATGAAAATGGACTGATGCATGCATTGGAATGAACTGGGATTGGCAGAAAAAGACTAAAAGAAACATAAATGAGTTCTGCGTTGAGCACTGGGATGCATGCGCGGTGTTTGAGGCCACTAGAGGATAATTGAATGTATTTGGAAGCTTCTTCACATTATCTGTCTGAGGAAGAGGTAGATCTTCTGGTGTTTTTCTTGAAGTATTCGACATTCATGTTTTCTCTATGATGGAATGGTCATGGTCTGCTATTATTCTTCTTCTCATCGTGACTTTCCTTTGAAAATTTGGCTTAACGCCTAGTTGGTTTCCACAAGCCTCTCTCAGATTGGACCCTAGACGTGATATAAGCACGCGATTGCGGAAGTTGTCAAGGGCAGTTTGGATCCACACAGTTCTGCCCCCCGTAATCAACCACCAACTTCCATGTACCCCTGTGGCTATACCATGGTTTCGATTGCGGGACCGCTCAAGGATGTTAACGTTCGAGCATTTTCTGTCCCCGCAATGAAGTGTGGCCATCGATTGTGTTGCAATCTGCGATCTGGGTAACCCTGCCATTTTAGCACCCCTGCTAAAGTTTTCTTAGTCTTCCAATTTTAGACTTCCTCTAACCCCATTTAATGATGGTGCCAATTCAGAACTTTGGAACTTTGGTGGTCTGGTGCTTCAACAATTTGGCCTATGCTGAGTTGAAAAACACCCGTGGAGTGGTAGGGCTTGAAGCGACATGGAAGCTTGACGTTACTTCAGGACTTCAGTGCTTCGACACTTTGAGACTTTAGGATTTCATGATGTAAAGCATGGAAATATCTCAAAGTAACTTTCTCACGGTTGACGTGGTAGTCTCTCATCACATTGGGCTTCGAGAGATTTTGAATGTGAAGTGTATTTAAATCTCAGAGTGCTAAACTTGTTAATTTATTAGAGTGTTCTTATCACTAATTAAACCTAGATTAAGTCCTTTTTATCATCTAAATATTTTGGGACTTCGGGGCTCCGGGTTTCGGAGAACTGTTCTTGCTTTGAATGGAAACTTCTCGGAGTGACAATGTTGTGAAGTGACGTGGTGACCTGATGTCATATGATGTCATAGATTTTGATGTGTCAAGGAAAGAAGGGTGACATGTGTCATGTGAAAATGAGCAGATGACATGCCCAAAGGTTCCTGTAGTGTGTTCCACATGTCAGCGCCAGATGGGTGCCACGTGACTCCGACGAATGAGTGCCATGTGTCTGAACTGATGAGTGTCAAGTGTCTTTGGCACTTCGGTGTTTTGACACTTCGTGGCTTTTCTCTAGTCATTAATCCTTACGCGACTTTAAAACTATGAATGCACAAGAGCCATTAATCTGAACTATACATGGGATCTCCACCGTTGAAAATTGAACTTGTCTGTTTTCTTGTATTTCAAGCCCGAAACAGAATGGTATGAATGATACATTTTTGCTCATGGTTTTTTCCTATGCATATAACATACTTGACCGACCTGTTATAAGCTCATTTAAAGGCAAACAAGATTACAAGTAATTCAAACTCAAACCAAACATGCAATTATCTTTCAAGGAAAACATAAATAATTATGTGCAAAGAAACAATCAAGCAAGTCAATGAAGAAAAACAAGTCATTAAACAAATGGTAAACTGACTTGACCAACCTTAAGAGGAAAATTTTCTAGGAAGGTACGTGGAAAAGAGATATGAGGGGTAGGGGTGAAGACCTAGGTTACACAAGTTTCTAATAGGTTCATGTGCTCCTCCTTGTATTTTGTACCATCAACACCCAAACCAACATACAAATATCTGAATTCATCATTAGGAATGTAAGTCCTCTGCGCATTTTCCATTCTTTTGACCTTCTGAACTGATTTTTTCCTGCTCTAATCGTTGATAACTCTACAAAATGTGTAGACAACAAGATTTGTTAGTTGCATTCATCAGAGAACTTCATGAAAACTCTACACCATTTTTTCACAATCCTTCCTTCAGAATCCCATCCGTGCACTGGTATTCAACACTGATCCGAAAAGATCTTTTACACGAAAATGGTTGAGTTATTAAGCATGTGTTGATTAACTATTTAGGAAGCTTAAAGAAAAAGGAAGAATTATATAAGAAATATAGCAACCATATGAACATGTACAAAACTAAAATGAAGCATAAAACAACATCAAACCATAACACCAATGTGATAATGGAGTTCGGAAATATCGCCTACGTCTTCGGGCCTTTGTCTCAGTAGGTGAGGCTTTCTTATTTATGCTAAACGATAAACAAGTACATCACAACAATGCCAACAGGTTACAAAAATGATTTGGTCTTGTTCTACCAGATCTCTAGAACCCAACAGAAGAAACAACACTCAAATCAGATGACCGAAGCTCCCAGAAATGGCCCACAAAGGTGCACTCCTCAACATCTTCCCTGCATAAAAATGACTTTCGCTTGGAAAATATTCATCCTAAAACTTTTATGAATCTCCTCCCATGGCCTCAATAAGGCCTAGTTTATATAGATCTGAAGTTGGTAACCATATCCCAACTTCCTCCCAAGATATGGCCTAAAAAAGGTCCCAATATCCCCCAATATTGGCTAAAAATCACCAAAGCATACCTAAAAATCAATATTATATAGTGATAAAAACCCAATTTTATAACAAAATTTGAATAAGCCCCTTTTGTGTAGGTGCGTGCCCCCTCTACATGGTCACATGAATACATGTGGCCAAGCACCAACCCCCTAGGGGCTGCGCGCTGGCCCCTTTCTCTGTTGGCTCCTGGATTCACTACGTACCCCATGGAACCAGGGTCTGATCCTCGCGCTAACAACCAAACAATAGCACCGATTCATATGGAGTGCCAAACGGGAAGGCCCGAAACCGTGGCTAACAATATGTAGAACCGAGGGTTATGCCTTATCTTGTTCATGCCAACACATACAATCAACGGTCATATGCAACATCCACGAAATCAAAATCCAAAACATTTAACACCTCCATGCACCTGGTTATATGGAGGGTAATAAACCAAGGGCTTGAGCCTAGCCCCGACCCTTTCCACACCCACTTCAAACCTTATGTAACTTTAAATAGAAGCCAACAGGTATAGTTAACAAGAACCATGTGTGGGTGGGCTGGCTAACCTAACCCTGCCAAGACTATAGCTCGGTGGGAGGTCCAGTGGTCGAACCTCATGCACTCCAAAAGTTTTTTCAAACCAAACGACGAACACCTGGATGCCATGTGGCAACCCATGTCTGGGCCATGTGGCACCATGCCATTTTCCAAAAACTATGTCATTTGTCAGCAAGCGATTGGACCACGTCTGCTACCCAATCAACAACCAACCATGTCATCACGCCTACCACGTGTCAGAACTACCATGTCATATGTACGACCGTTCCATGTGTCACCCTTGCAGTGGTGACATGTGTCACCCCCAGATTGGTCCACTTGTCATGTCAACATCAACATCCATATGCCTAGTTACCCTGCCACATATCAGTCTATACGCCTAGTCATTGTACGGTCAGCTGCCATGTGTCACCTCCAGACTTCCAACCATGCCTTCCAAGTCAGTTGTATGGTCGTACGACCTATACAATCATCTGCCATGTGGAACTGTATGGACTTTATAGTCAACATTGTTCTTCCTATTTGGCAAAATGAACAGACCACCATAACTTGAGCATACAACGTCCGTTTGATCCTGTTCAAGTTGCCTTGGGTTCGTATCGACGAGGCCTGTGCACAAGTCTATTTTTAAGCCATTATGAGAACTTTCATTTTTAGAACTTTCTGAGGCCCATCAAGATCCTGAATTCGATTCTAGATCACACCTCCCCACTAAAGGACCTTTTGGTCCCCAAAATGTTACTGACCAATCATCAAGCTCGGGATAGGCCACCTGACTTGTTCTCTATCTCTAAAATTTGTCTTGTGCACCTGTCTCATGAACATCAACTGTAACACAATCATGACAACTGACATCATATTGTTAGCCATTCATACCCAGACACATCTTACTGAAGCCACTATCATCCATGTAGACAACATTACTAATGATAGCATAAAAAATATGATTGCAAATGAGATGATATGTTTGTAATATTTGCATGACATGAGCTTATATTGAAGAAAACTATGATTGATTTTCCATTCTACAGTCATCTCTTATTCTTTCTTAAGATCTATTACTTGACTTGAAACAATGTTTCTTTCTTGAGATGCCTTATTTAATTGTTCCATAGTTTGGAGAATTTTTTTTTTCCTTTACATGATGAGAATGAACCACATATTCTTGACCTTCTTTGGTTAAGTGATATTGATTCTTAGTCTTGTAGAAGATTTCTTTACGATCATAAAAGTATGGAATACCTAAGACCATTCCACATTCACTTAGTGGCACCACATCACATGTTACCTTGTCCACATACTTAGATGAAATTGAAATTTTTAATGTGCACTGCTTTGATATGTGCATTTGATGATTATTGCTTATCCATTTAAGTGTGTAGGGATTATGATGTATCTTTGTTTTTAATCCCAATTGCTTAACCAATTCCTATGAAATTAGATTAGATTGAGATCCATTATCTATCAATGTGTCGAACTTAGTGTGTCACATTATGACCCTGATGTGAAACAAGTTACTTCTACAATCAAATCCTTCACCAATTGTACCTATCATACCAACCAATGAGACCTTATATTCGTCACCTGAATCCAATCCCAAGTCTTTGGATTGTGTTTTCCCTGCCACTGTTTGCCTCCCTTTATTTTCCTTGAACCACTTTGGCCTCTTCTCAGGATACAATTGCCAACAACGATCCTCATCATGCCTCTCTTTCTTTCAATCCTTGCAAGAGGGCCTCTCTTCCTTTCTTGTCATTGCATTTGACTTCTTTCCATGCCACTTCCATTTGTCCTCTTTCCTTGAAGACGATTTCCTTGATACACCAACACTTGTTTTCCCTACTTCAATTTATGCAGCTTGAATAGAAACCTCATCAAGATTAGTTGGTCCAAACATGAATACAGTGTTTCAAATATGTGTAGGTAAACCTCCCATATACTTCATAAGACTTTCTTGGGTGTGTAAAGGAATATCTAACATCAATGCCATTTTTCGAAAGCCATCTGTGTATTCTTGCACTGTTTGTCCTTTTCTTAGTTTTAAATCTTTCCATTCAATTAATGCTTTCTCTTTATAACCCAAAGGATAGAATTTCTTCCTAAGTGAAGAAATAAAAAAAATTCATGATAGAAATACATTACCCACTTGTTGCGTTCCATTTTACAACTTGCTTTGCCACCAGATGAATGTTGTGCATGCAAGTCTCAATGATGCCAACTTGATTTATGTGGCCTCATCCTTGATATGTTTCACACTGCAATAGACCTCCATCTGTCTAACCCAATTTTCAAGTCTCTCTGCATTAATTTCACCATCATATATGGGTAATTCAAATTTAACATCAATTTTTAACAAAGGCATTTCATTCGTATGTTTATGAACATGTTTCTTTGCATTGGATTCAGAACTTGAACTTGAAGAAGAAGGAGAAGAAGGAGGTGATGATGGAGGTGAAGGAGGAATCTGAGGAGGATCCTCTCCTTCTTCACTTTTTCCATTTGAATATTCACCAAGAACTAGTCTATTTCGTTCCAAGTAATCCTCATACAAAACCTTCATCATCTCCGACATGGCGAAGAATTTTTTTTGAAACTCTTTCTCATCCTGAGAAAGTCCCTCTTCCGATGCCATCTTATCACTTTGAGAAGTTCTATTTCTCAATCCAATAAATGGATTCTCTTCAACAAGCTTGCCTTCACCACGAAGTAGCTTTTCCCTAGTTAACATGCAAAATCAAATCCAAACGTCAACTAGCTACGATACCACTTGATCCGAAAAGATCTTTTGCATGACAATGGTTGAGTTACTAAGCATGTGTTGATTAACCATTTAGGAAGCTTAAATAAAGAGGAAGAATTATGTAATAAATATAGCAGACATATGAACATGTACAGAACTGAAATGAAGCATAAAACAACAACAAACCATAACACCAATGTGATAACGGAGTTCAACAATCTCGCCTACGTCTTTGGGCCTTTGTCTCAGTGGGTGAGGCTTTCTTATTTATGTTAAAAGATCAATAAGTACATGAAAAAAATCCCAAAAGGTTAAAAAACTAATCTTGTCGTTTTCTACCAGATCTCTAGAACCCAATAGAAGAAACAACACTCAAATCAGATGACCGGAGGTCCCAGAAATGGCCCACAAAGGTGCGCTCCTCAACAGCTTCCCGCATAAAAATGGTTTTGGCTTAGAAAATATTCATCATAAAACTGCTATGAATCTCCTCCCATGGCCTCAGGAAGGAATTGTTTATATATATCTGAATTTGGTAACCATGTTCCAACTTCCTCCCAAGATCTGGCCTAAAAAAGGGCCCAATATCCCCCAATATTGGGCGCTTTTTGAGGCCAGATCTTGGGAGGAAGTTGGAAGATGGTTATCAGCTTTAGATCTATATAAACTAGGCCTTATTGAGGCCATGGGAGGATATTCATAGTAGGTTTATGATGAATATTTTCCAATTCAAATCCATTTTTATGCAGGGAAGCTGTTGAGGATCACACCTTTGCGGGCCATTTCTGGGAGCTCCGGTCATCCGATTTGAGTGTCGTTTCTTCTGTTGGGTTCTAGAGATCTGGTAGAAAAAGACCAGGTCAGTTTTGTAACCTTTTGGAACTATTGTGATGTACTTATTGATCTTTGAAAATAAATAAGAAAGCCTCACCCACTGAGACAAAGGCCCGAAGACGTAGGCGAGATTGTCGAATTCCGTTATCACATTGGTGTTATGGTTTGCTATTGTTTTATGCTTTATTTCAATTCTGTACATGTTCATTTGGATGTTATATTTATTCTATAAATATTCCTCTTTATTTAAGATTCCTAAATGGTTAATCAACACATGCTTAATAACTCAACCATTGTCCTGTAAAAGATATTTTCGAATCAAGTGGTATCAGAGCTAGTTGACGTTTGGATTTGAGTTTTCATGTTAACCAGGGAAACACTACTTCGTGGTGAAGGCGGTCTTGTTGAAGAGAATTCATTGATTGGATTGAGAAAGAGAACTTCTCAAAGTGAGAAGATGGAATCATAAGAGGGACTTTCTCAGGATGAGAAAGAGTTTCGAAAAACTTTCGCAACTTGAACGGGCTCAAACAGACGTCGTATGCTCAAGTTATGGCGGTCTGTTTATTTTTCCAAAGAGGAAAAAAAATGCTGACTGTACAATTTATATAGTGCCACGTGGAAGCTGACTGTACAATCCATATGACCTTACAAATGACGTGGCATTCACAGTTGGCAGTGTGGAGGTGACACGTGGCAGTTGACTGTACAGTGACTAGGTGTATGGACTGACACATGGCAGGGTGACTGGGCATACGGATGTTGATGTATACAAGAAAGGTGGACCAATATGGGGGTAAAATGTGTCACCACTACAAGGGTGACACATGGCACACCCATACAGATGATGTGGAAAGTCTGACACGTGGCAGGTGTGCTGACATGGTCAGCATCCGTACGCCTAGTTACCCTGCCACTTGTCAGTCCGTATGCCCAGTTACTGTATGGTAAAATGCGAGACGTCACATCCAAACTGCCAACTATGCCTTCCACGTCAGCTATACGTCTGTACATACTGTACAGTCAGTTTCCACATGGCACTGTACAAACTATACAGTCAACATTTTTTTGCATGTTTGAAAAAACGAACAGACCGCCATAATGTGAGCATACGATGTCTGTTTGAGCCTGTTAAAGTTGCGTTGGGTTCGTATCAACGAGGCCTATGCACATGTTTGATTTGAAGACATTCTGAGAACTTTAATTTTTAGACCTTTCTAAGCCCCATCAAGCTCCTGGATCCGATAAAGGATCAAACACATACCAATGCATCATTTCAACACTTAACATGTACACCGCGAATCAATATTGTGAATGCACTACACATTTGTTTTGAGCATCCCCAAACCTTTAGTGCACACACCCATGCACCATTATTTACTTCGTAGTTTGAATTCCACACTCCACGATATCATCAATTTAGTGCACACATATGCACATTCTTACTTAATGTGCACCATGGCCACACTGAAATTCCAAATTCGACGAATTACCAGTCTAAGTTTTTTCCTTAAGTATAACTCGACTCATGCATGCTCAGTGTTGAAACTAGAGCTATGATGTTTCTTGTTGACCTTTGGCCCATACAAGTCCAGAGTTGAACCAATAACTCTGATACCAAAACATAATGTCCCCAACCACCCTAGGCTACGTCATGTCACACAAACTAAAATTTTGTAACTATGTATCAACCAAACTGTAGCATCCCCAACATACTACTGGGCCATGCTACTCCAAAAATCCATTGCACAGATTCTATAGTAAATGTTATTCATCACAGTATCACTTGAAGTAGTGTGCTCAACCTCAAACTTAGTCGCACCACACTTACTTTATTCCTTTAACACAAATATAAGAAACAAAAGTAACTCAAACAAATATGAACAAGTGCACTGATCACACAACACAATTGTGGACACAACCACTCTAGTGTCACACACCAATTTTGATTTCCTTGTGTATGGGGTCTAATTACCTGCACACACACACAAATTATAGCCTCTTGTGCATACATGTTACTTTCCTGTGCACCCGACCATTCAATCCTTTCTCTGGAGACTCATGACCAATATCAAAGGATAACTTAACAGGAAAAATATCAACAATTTTCATACTCAAGAACAACTAAAAATAATGACTATCAACACCATAATTACATGTGAAAGAAACATTAAACATAATAACAAAATATACTTATATGAGACAAAATACAAGAATAAACCCATGCCAAACATAGATAAACAAGCACACTGTAAAGAATAAAAGCACATAAAGAACACTTATCTTTTATGAAAGTCATCAACTACACGTAGAACTCAGACATTACTCCCAACCATAGAATATGTTGCTCATAATGTTTCAACAAAAGGTCACCCCTGATTTGTGGCTTAACTCCACCAGGGAAAAAGGGTTCCTAGTGACAGGATAAGGTATGATTGCCAACAAAATTTCTCAATCCTAGGTGCCCGCTATTGCAACTAGCCCACAATCCCTCATTCCCCACACACCTGTCACACCCAAGGAAGTGTGCCCATTCTTTGCTCAACAGTCCCTTGGTTTCCCCACTTCCTTTCCAGGTTTACCAACAACAATATGGACAAGAAGCTTCTGAGCCCTATGACTAATTCCGAACGCACCAGGGAACAATTCCAAAAAAAATATCTCACCTGGAGAGTATGCTCACGGGGCTGACAACCCATTTCTTCAACAACAAATCTCTCACCTAGAGAGACTCCTCATGGGCCTGATAACCCGCCTCTTGAATAGAAAAAATATGATTACAACACCACCACTCTTTACAATCTTGTCTAAACAGATAAGGTAATAGTTGTCCTCTCCCGGAACCAACCCCTTCTACATGGGAGAGTCAATAATCCAATAATACAAATATCCCCCCAAAATACACTAAGTCCAATAATATATATTGCATGCCTTCAAATCAACATCTTTCACCTTCAAAGGTATCTTAAGCCACTTGGTGATTCGTTCCCTACCCTTGCAAACTTAGGATAAAATAATTATCCTACATTACATTTTTCTAGAATATTATAAAATATTCCCCTAAGACTTACGCCTCACCCCCTTTTCCCTTTTCCAATGGAGTTATCCCCCCATCTATTTTCTTCTGAGTCTGTCTATGCACAAAAATGTAATATTATATTAATAACTTAGATTATATTTACATGGATAGGTGCACTGCCCTATCTACGTCTTGGCTCATCAACCTCATAATCACACAAGCTCTCAGGGATCCATACATATTCATCCATATATATACATAGATATAACTCATCTCTTCACACACTTCTAGGTCATTCACGTGCACTTACCCAAGTGTGTGCAACACTGTGAAATGTGTGCACATAGCCCGGTGTGCACAACACTATGAACTATGTGCACCCTGTTTTTGATAACAAATCTCTGTGCGCTACTCATGTGTGCACAACACCAAAACTAGGTGCCAACAACTCACCAACCTATATGTACAATTACAAAAGGTCCAGATCAGGGACATTAAATTTGAAATAACTTTTGTCCATGTCTAAAACCAACCAAACTTCCCTCAAAGACAAGGTGTTTGGGATTACTGCATGTTTCCCCTATCACCTAGGTCGGCTAGTCTTTACCGGTGACATTTCAAACCTAGGGTATGCATTCCCAACCAGGTCTTATAGTCATATTCCCATTTACATATTATTAGAAAACTGTCAACTCCACCTCAAAGCTTGTATTCAAACCTCTTCCTTTCCATCTTAGTGGGAAACCAAGTCCTCTACTGGAGCTCCCATCTATGAAAAATTTCCACCTTGCATTCTGTTAGCTTAGCCTAGATATTGTCAACATATCCATTACTGTCACTGCTATCCAATGTCGATGCCAACTCTGTCACCTGTGCTGGAGTAATAAACAACTCCAAACCTGAACAAGACATACACAATAGATCATGGTGTTTACATAGGGAATTTGGATTTTGTCCTTCCTGGGGAAATCAAACACTGACCCGACCACTCCACAACTCTTCCTCTTCAGAAGATTGCCACTCTTTGTCCAGTCCCAACATTAAAAAACATAAGGATAGCGTCTCGAGTGATGGCACTCAACTCAGGGGCTAGGTATACCAACTGTCCAAATGCTCCCTTAAAGACTTGCCTTGTGCCATCGTTCTTGAATAGGTACCCCCACAATGCACTACCATAGAACCCACACTTAGTGGTTTCCCTACACAGTGTGCTCCACAAACTCGGCTGGGATGGAATTCATCATCCTGCCCTGTGCACCCTTTTGGGGGAGCGCTACCTTTTTTTTTGCAAATTTTGGGTTTGTTGAGGCAAATCAGGGAACAATCCCTCAATTCCTAAAGGTAGTTGGATTCGAATAGATGGTCAAGGCATGATCTTAGGGAAGATCCTCAAATGAAGGAGAGGAATCCTCAACTTATCCCAAATATCTCTCAAGTGGTTGGACCTCTCCAAGGTTTTATAAAGAGGCATTCTCATGGTGAAAGGTACAGGAAAGACTAGAGATTGATACCAAACTTATGATCCTATAAGTGGTATTGACATGAAAAAGATTGGAGATGTGAAACTTATGATCTCATGAGTGAAATGTCATCAAAGAAATCAATGTAGATTACTTGAGAAAAGGAGTTGGACAAGGAGAACTGGAAGAAGCTGTTGCACCTTCATTCAAAGGATTGTAAGTATCTTTACTTGTTCTCATTAATAATCAATGCTTGGCCTGTTTATTTCAAACTTGTGCTTGTTCCATAAGAGTTTGTCTACAGTAGATGGATTTATATTTGAGCTAATCTCAATAGAGTAGGAAGTCCATTGTATCTCTGTTTTCCCTACAGTATCTATCAGGGAGCTCAGGATCGAAGATCAGCCAGGACTTTGCGAGGACAAACGTCGCTAGTAAGGTACTTATATTTCTCCTTCTCTTTCATTCATAAGCTTGATTAGATCTAAAAGGAAGTCAGTGTCCATGTTAAGCACTTTTTTGTCTTGACCTTAGGAGTCTAGAGACCAAGAGGGAATCTACTTGTCCACAGGGGGATTCACCTACAACACACATAGAAAGAAAGAACGAGATGAGGAAAATGATATCTTTATTGCTTAGTCAATGACGAAAAAAGGATTACAATTCTCATCAAAACACCTCAAGTGATTCAACATTTAAGCAAACATTTCATAAGCGTTTACAGGGATATGAAACACCAATCACTTCGGAAAGCACAACCCTGATGAATGATTGTTGTCACGTCCAACACAAATAATAAATTGAAATGAAAAGCGTAGGCTTTGAGGTAAGAAATATGAAAGAGAAATCAAAGGAAAATGATAGGGTTGAGAGTATAATGGAAAGAGTAAGGAAGAAGAAAGTTAGTGAATAAGAACGTAATTTATATGGAATAATATCTTGATTAATGAGAACGTTTTAATTGGTTAAAAATGTAAGATATAGTTAATGATGATTTATGTGAGTTGATTTCCTAAAATATGGTAATTAATGTTAACTTCTATCCTGGTTAAGTCTTATAAACCGACATGTTATAACTTATTGTAATTAAAGTTAAATTTAAGTGAATTACCTTCATTTTAACGAGAGGAAGCTAATAAAACAAAAAAATAAAGGAACGAGTAAGGTGTGTAAGAAAATGAGAGCAATATTTAAATGCCTATTGAATAAAGGAAAGTATAAAAAAATTTAAGTTGAAAGTAACAAATGCGAATAAAAAATGCAAAAACCATAAATCTTAGTGAAGAGGAAATGAATTAATTGATAGTCTAAATTTGCTTAGTTTAAAGTCACTCTCATAATTCTTTTCTATTTAACAACTTTTATGAGTATCATACCATATAGTTAGTGTTGAGCCTAAATTAGATCAACTTACCAAAAAAACAATATCCTTTTTGTTTGAAGTAAGGTTAGGTACGCATTAATATGAATGAACTAAATAGTGAAACTAATATTACATAAACTGGTTTCTCTTCCATTATAATAAATTAATCAATTTAATATTAAACCATAAATTAAATTTAAAACTTATCTTATGAACTAACATAAATCACATCAGACAAAACCCATCAAACACACATATTTACATGAAAAATAATTCAAAAATCAATCTTAAAAAACCAATAACAAAAAAAATAACTTAATCTTATTATCCAAAAAATAGAAATCTAATCATGAAGATTATACCATGGATGAATAACCTTTTCCCTAACTTAATGGATATCTTCTAACAATATGTAACACACATATTTACATGAAAAATAATTCAAAAATCAATCTTAAAAAACCAATAACAAAAAAAATAACTTAATCTTATTATCCAAAAAATAGAAATCTAATCATGAAGATTATACCATGGATGAATAACCTTTTCCCTAACTTAATGGATATCTTCTAACAATATGTAACACACATATTTACATGAAAAATAATTCAAAAATCAATCTTAAAAAACCAATAACAAAAAAAATAACTTAATCTTATTATCCAAAAAATAGAAATCTAATCATGAAGATTATACCATGGATGAATAACCTTTTCCCTAACTTAATGGATATCTTCTAACAATATGTAGTTAATGTCATCCACTCTGGGTAAGTGTCCTTTGGTGGGTTTTATTATAGCACAAGTTGTAGGTTGGGAAAAGCCCGATCCAACCACGAAAACAAGTGCTACAAATTGGGAATCCTATACCCAATGTCACCTCTATGTAGGTCCCACACTTCAAGGGTGACTAGGTCATTCTAGGCATCTCTCCCTACCATTTATTCGACATATATTTGACCTCTATGACCTAGAGTGACCTAGTCACCCTTGAAGTGTGGGACCTACATCGAGGTGACATAGGGTGTAGGATTCCCAAGTTGTAGCACTTGTTTCTTGGTTGGGTCAGGCTTTGCCCAAACTACAAATTGGGCTATAACATGTTTCATATGGTAAAAATCGATCAACGAAGCATAAATTTATAAAATATTACTTGATAATTATAGTAATTATTAAAAATTACTAATTAATTATAATATTCTCTTTTCTCTTGCTATTTGGTTATCTCTACTTCCTCAAATTCTCATTGTTCACCAAAGGCCTTCTCCTTCATGATTTCTTTGGTTCCTATTCTCTTTGCTTCAATGTTCTTTGTAGCCTCATCATTCACTTGTTGGTCATCATCCACTACTTTCTTCATGACTTCATCTCTTGTTTCTTACTTATTAACATTTTTCATCTTCATAGTTTCATCTACTGCTCACTTCTCATTGAAATCATTAATATTTGTGGATTGATCTATAACTTTTTTCTCATCGACAACTTTCTTCTTTTTGGTTTCATGTCTCTTCATCACACTTGGGTAAATCCTTTCATTTCTATGCTTCATCATGAAGCCTCTCCCTTACCCCATGACTAGTATATTTATCTGAAATGTATCGATGTCCCTTATTGGGTTCCACTATTGACAAATTCTTTTAAGATGTTTCCAATTCCACTAGTAGAACCACAACATTCGCATCAAAATTTCTTCTCTTCCTTCTTAAATCCTCCTTTATATGTTGATATCACAAGCAATCTTACCTTATTTGGACATATAATTCCATGAGAGCGTTGTGTGGTTCCTATTGCAATACAATTAGAATAATGAAATCTAGGTCCAACTACTATGTTTCCTAAACATCTTCTTTTACCCACACATGTGAGAAGTATGTCCCAGCCCAAGCCTACAAGACTTTGTGAGGGGTGGCCTTCTTCATGTTTGTAAATTGTTTCTTTGTGATAAACATTTGTCTACACGCCCCTTAGATTGTCACCCTAGTATGAATAAACTTAGGGAATGCAATGTGGAACCTTGAAAATCCCAACACACAGATTGAACAATAATCCCCCATTTTAAACCAAGCTCCTACATGTTCAAAGTTAACCATACCCCTAGCCTCGTATCATTATGTAACATTGGAGCAATAAGATATGCCATTTTATCACACCTATGGTTTTTTTGGAGACCATTAATCGATATTTGATAATCACAATAAGAGGTTGTCTAAGTGGTCGAATGAGAGACCAACTAAATAGTCAACTAGGCATTTGACTAGTAAGGTTGTTAAAACAAAATAGTCCACTAGTGCATAGAGAAAGGTATAAATGAAGGAGTTTGTTATGTGTCCTAAAAAATATATGTGGAGCTTGTTTTCCTCACTTCAAGGGAGTTGGTTACATATTGGTGCTATATAAGATGGCTCTTTTGATTAATCTATGATATGATGGTGAATATATGTGAAATCTATTATGTATGATTATAAATGCTCAATTATGCTTTAAGTGTTCTAACAACACATTTAGACACCATCTCTCTCTTGGAATAATAGCTCTCTCATATACCTAATCCTTTGATTCTCCAACATCATACAAGAACTAGAGGTTTGAGATCTAGCATGTTGTCTACAATTCTTGTGGAGGTTGTTAGTTGTAAATACTCATGACAAGCTAGATTTTTTTGGAAGATTGACTGAAGGTCTCAACTTGTAGACTTAAGCAAGGATTAGATCTATAAACTGACAGTATGAGTTATAAACCATAACATGTGGTTATGAATGGCCATAATTATGGAATTTGTGCACAAGATATGGAAACATCATTGAAAATTAAATCACTGTGGTAGTTTACAAAAAATGTGGTTTTAGAGCCAAAGGATGACGAGTATAAGTTTCTCATGAAAAACAAGAAGGATGAGAATGTAGAAATGATAACAATCTACATCTATAGGGAGATTCAATTTCATACAAGTGGGATCAACTACCCAAATTTCATCTAAAATATGTCGAAGAATCTATTTGATAAAACCAATGAAAGTTAAATTATGGATATTGAGTAAGAGTAAATCTCTCAATGTCTTATCTCTTTTGGAGGAATTAAAGACTATCTAGGCCATGCGAAATAACTTCAGTTAAAATCGTGTGAATACATAAAGGATTTTCCCATGAAAGATGGTCAATTCATAGAATACATTCTAATGAATATAAATACACCTTATGATGTGTTCTGATTGCATTCCATGCCAACTCGAGCTCTAGAAAATATGATGGCAAGGATTACTCTTTGACTCTTCCTATTGTTTGTTGATTAAGGAATAGAAAAAAAATTAATGAACGAAAACTTGAGGTCAAGCAACATGCCCATTCATTGGAGGTAAAAGGTTAGGAAACATATAAATAAAGAGGTCAGTAAGATAAATATTTCGACTACATCAAGAAGAACAATAAGAAGAAGTATGGTGATCACACTTTGACTAACAAAGGTAGAAAGAATAATACATATCTCTATTGAAAAAAATTAGAACACATGGAGAAGGCTTGTTGGTAGAATACCAATGACCTAGAAGAGAAAGTGAAGAACTTGAATAATATGTGTCTACTAGAATATTAATGGACCTACAAAATTTAACTTTAGAAGGTAATGGATATAGATATACATTTTATGTTAGTGCTTCTAATGCCTTGCATACTCATACTTGTTAGAGTGAATGGATAGTAAACTCCAGTTGTGCCCAAGACATGGATAAAGATGCTTAACCCCCCTTTCATTCAATAAAAGAGGTTGCAGAAAAGAAATATTTGTAAAAAAATGGCCATATTGCTACTGCTATTGGTTGTGAAAATATTGAATTTCAGAAATGATGTGATCATTGATCTATATCATGTACCTCACTTGAGTACAAATTTGTTGTCTATACATTGACTAACTTGGATTGAAAATAAGGTAGAGTTTTGGTAAATGTAGTTTTTTGTGAAGTACATGCACAACAAATTTATTGTTGTTATTGAAGGTTTCCTTGATTCAAAGGATAGACTATGGGTGAGTGCACGAAGTTGGTGGACGATAAAGTGGCAATGGGGTGAGAAAGAATGCACATTAGTAGGAACATGTGTATGTTTCTAGGAACGTGCACGCGTTCCTGATGTGATAGTTTTGGAAAACCCCGAACCTCCACTCAACAAGCCATGTAGGAATGTTTCCAAGAATGCATGCAGATTCTCAGGAATGTGCATCCATTCTTGAAAAACATGTGTACAAGAACAAGTACACGTTCCTAAAAAAAATTGAAATAAAAATA
>SNQJ01S0082098.1:81762-110407 GCA_010110895.2 Picea sitchensis
ATCACTATGGGCCCTCTGGGCCCCCCCCACTACCTCTCTAGTTACCTTACAGAAGCCATGATCAAGCAGAGTCCATGAGCACAATTATCCTCTTTGTGGAAAGCTCGTTAAAAAATGAAACAGAAGCTACGATCCTAGTTTCTCTTCTCTGTGGCAAGCTCCTTAAACAATGAAATAGAGTTCATAAGCATATTTTTTCTTCTCTATAGCAAGATCGTTAAAAAATGAAACAGGGATCTCGGGATTGAACCCGGAACCTTGAGAATAGTTCTTTTCCTGTGTCAAGGTCGTTAAATAATGAAATAGTCACCTCTCCTGTCAGGTCAAGTCTTTCACCAGATCTCGTAGATGTCAAGTCGAGTCTTTTTCTAGGTCTCATATTTGAACCTTCTTTTCATCAACCTGTATCCTTTTTCTCCATCTAGTACATAAATTGGTGAAAACCTCAAAGTCGGTGAATGAATTGAAGCTTGGGGGGGCATGTCTCCAGACGTTGATGATCATTTTGGAATTAAGACACTAGCTTTCAAGATGGGGGAAAAGTACTGAGCTTAGTCTTTGTTCTTTCTCATGCTCGTAAAAAACATGAGAATGTAACCGAGAAACCTTTTATCTCTTTTTTGGGATCACATAGATATACGAAAAAGGAACTGACTGGAGTCTTCTTTAAGCTCTTTTTAGACTCTCTAAACATGAAAAGATTGTCAAGTGATCTTGCTTCCTTTCCCACTTGTTAAAATGTTTGAAAGTGCGCCTTTTGAGTGATAATTTATCTCTTTTTTGGCCTCGCAAGACTAACATTATGAAAAAGGACAACATTGGAGTCGTCTTTAAGTCATTTTCAAACTCTCTAAATATGAAAAACCACCGAGTTTACCTTCTGTGGACTTGTTAAACAATTATACATTGAAGGGACCATATGGGACTGAACCCTTAGTTCTTCTAGTTCATTAAAAAAAGGAAGAGGGACATACCGAAGGTGAGTTATATCGAGCATGTGTTACCCTCCTCGAGCTCGTTAAATTAAAAAGAGGTACTCGTCTATCTGGATGGGGGAAAAATTGAAGGAAGAAAGCCAAGAAGCTTTTGAGAACACTACTAGTAACTCTTATGGTCACCCTTGAACATGACACTTTGTCTTTGCATACATTTTAATCCGCTAAACCTATGCATTGAGCCAATCCTCTGAGTTTCTTTACTCCTTTGGGTCACCCGACAAAACTCACTGTATCCATTGCATCATCGTGTTTTGGTCCATGTCATATTTCTGTTGTTGTGCCTCAATGTTCAAGGGAAATATCTTCTTCAAGAGTCAGCCATCACAAATATTCTTGTTTCAATACTCGTGTCAATCCATGTTCATTTGATCTACCAATTTACATATCTGTGTCTTTTTCATGTTGTTGATGGGGGATACATCAAGGCCCTCCTGCGACGAGTCTATTCCTGTCGACCTCAACACATCATTCGGGAACTAGACTTAGAAACCAATTAGTACCTTGGGACCTGCATGCCTCAATGGAAGGCCTCCTCACATCCGAAAGTGGGTTTACATCATTGACCTCTGATCAGATGATTCCACGAATGTTTGACTTCATCTCATCTATTCACATTTGCTGGAATGTACTAAGGTACCTTGGGAATCATTGACATCAATGGTGATTTTCCTCACACTTGTTAACGGTTTACCTCATTGACCGGTAATCAAGTGGTTTCTGCCATGTTCGACATCAGGACATCTATTCACATGGTTAGATTTGTACTACATCGAGATCGATAAAGAATACCCTGGGTTGGGTCATCACTCTGATATGTACTTTGCCCAGGTTGCGATGGAGTTTCTTTTGAACATTGACACATATATTGTTGCATAGATCCACTTTGTATTGGTCATGGTTATGTCTTGTCATCTCATAGATCCACTGTGTATTCTTCATGGCTACGATCAGTTCATGTCATGGGATTATATATCCACATTATATCTTCAGTGGTTATACCTTTAATCAATGTAATTATGGATCCGCAATGTATTTTATGGTGGCCATACCTAAAAAGTCTTTATCACTCAAGCATAAGTATGTCTGCCTTGGGTCTGAAACATGTCATTAATGTTTGTTGGATGTTTGTTTGCAGCTTCTATCAGGTTCTTTGCGTCCGTACCCTTTCTTAAAAAAATCTACAAAGTACTTCAGTCATCAGTTCCCATATTCTAACTTCTTACTTTGGGGGGCAATCTGTTACACATCAAAATTACTCACTTCAATAGTGTCACAAGTGTCGTCATTACAAGTGTCGTAAATGTTGCAGTGTCGCAAACATCATACTGCCATCTTGCCTATGTCGTGTCTCTAACGACATCATAAGGACACTTAAGACACCTCAAAGACTACTTTTGAAGAGGAGAAATCAGTTGACAAAGAGTACAGGTCTTTTGCCATGGAGAAAACTACTCAAAAATCAATTTTGGAAGGCAACGCTCCCCTATACACTATCAGGGAGCATCGACACTCCCTAGCCTTCTTTGGGGGAGTGTTGCAGTGCTCTGTGGACCCTTTTGGGGGAGCGATACCCTTTCTGAGAGAATTTTTGGCTTGTTGAGATAAACCAGGGAAGAATCCCCTCAATCTATGAAAGTAGTTGGATTCGAATCTGAGGTTAAGGCATGATTTTAGGGAATATCCTCAACTTATCCCAAATATATCTCAAGTGGTTTGGCCTCTCCAACCCTATAGAAGGAGGCCTTCTCATGGTGAAAAGGTGGATGAAATACATATGAGAATAGAGATTGAGAGATACCAAACTTATTATCTCATAAGATATATTGGGGGAGACATTGTAAAGAATCTAACTTATGATCTCATAAGGGAGATATCATTGAAGCATCAACATTCTATGTGTGGATTATTTGAGCAAGGGTCTGGACAAAGGGAGCTTGGTGATGCTGCTACACTACATCCATGGCTGTAAGCAACACTTTGTTCTCATTAATATGAATTTATGCTTGGCCTGTTTCCTTTAAAGTTCATGTATCTGAACTTGTTTCTTTCATAGATTCATTATAAATATCATCATAGTAGAGTAGGAAGTATTTTTGTTGTTTCTCATTGTACCACTGGACCTTCAATTGAACTTGGAGATCAAGATCAGCCGAGAGCGGGCAAGGACAAACATCAGTAAAAAGGTACTTGCCTTTCTTCCCTCTTCTACTTTGATAGTTTAGCTTTATGATAAAGGAATGTCAGTGTCCATAATAACACTTTCTGTCTTGAAGTTAGGAATCTAGCATCCAAAAGGAAATCCACTTGTCCGCAGGTGGATTCTCCTGTAACAATATGTGAAGGATGTGTGCTTGGAAAGAATCATGACAATGCCTTTGAAACAAGGAAATACTAGAGAGAAAATAATCAATTGGAACTTGTCCATAGTGACTTGTGCACCTCGAATAAACCATCACTAGATAATGTAAGGTATTATAGACCTTTATTGATGATTTTTCCAGGTATACGTTTCGTATAAATATTGAAGTATAAGAGTCATGTCTTTGAAAAGTTCTAGAAATATAAATCATTAGATGAAAAAAATGCGGTCTACTTGTGAAATGTTTAAGATTATACAATGGAGGATAACATGTGGGTAAGGATTTTAAAATATGCTTGTCGCATAATGATATCTCTTGGAAGATATTTGTATCTTACACACCTTAAAAATAATGACATTTCTAAAAGAAAAAACTGAACTTTGGTTCAAATTTCATGATGTTTTCTTTGGGACAAAGATCTATTGCTATGTTTTGGGAAGAAGCCATTTGTAGCTCAAACTATTTGTTAAATATTATTTTGACTAAATTTATATCGGATGTGACTCCAATTGAAAGGTGGATAAAAAGGAAACTCTCACCTAGAGATCCTAGAACCTTTGGATGCATATCATGGGCTCATATTATAGAGATAGAAAGAAGAAACTCAATGTAAAGAGTAATTCTTGTATCATGATGGTTTATTCTAAAAATTCTAAGGCCTATAATTTTTTTGACCTTTTCAAACAAGATATTATCTATAGAACATATGTTGTCTTTGATGAGAAGACCTTAGGTATCACCCCATTGAATTCCTCTTCTAGCTTGTTGAGCAACGATCCTTTAGAAATTATAGGGAATTATGGATCAACTCACTGTTTCACAAGATCATCGATTAGTTAATGAACTTCATTGTCTAACTAAAATAACAATTGACCTTCCATCCAAGAATCAACTACAATCTTTTGGACCCTTGTTCAATCCATAAATGATGATCTTGTTACATGAAATCCTTCAACAATTGGGGTTTGTCTTTCCAAATGGGTGATCAATAAAATTGAAACTATTCGATAAGATGCCGGAGATATCAAGTCTCAATAAGATATAGAAGTCATAAATAGCATGGAAGTGTTGCTATAATGTCATGTGTACTAGAGACATGCGATCTAGATATATATGTAGATGCACATGGTCAACCTAAATAAGAGAATGTTATGGGTGATGAGTATCATTACTTAATGAAGAATGACACATGGGCCTTAGTTTATTGATCATAAGGAACGAATGTAGTGAAATGTCAATCAGTCTACAAGACCAAATTCACATATAAATGAGTTGTTGAAAGACATGAGGCTTGTTTGGTGGATAAGGGATTTTTTTAGCAGGAAGACATGAATTATAAATACCTTTTCATTGGTTGCAAAGATTAATTCTATTCAACTAATTCTTTCACTTGATTCTCACTTTGGATGGGAGCTACATCAGATGGATGTCAAAAGTGATTTGAAGGATGGAAATCTTATGTGTTGAAAGAATAAATCCTTGTATGGTTTAAAATAGGCTCTTACAACATGGGATGAAAATATTGACCTTTTTCTTCAATCTTGGTTTCAAATGTTGTGAATCAAATCACAATAGCTATTTATTGCATGCAAAAGGTGAAACACTAATTGTTGCATTATATGTGGATGACCTAGTCATTGTTGGAAGCAATGTTATTTTAATTTTGGGCTTGAAGAAATAGTTAATAGACACATGTGAGATTAGTAACCTTGGACTGTTCCATTTCTTTTTGGGCATCACTGTTTTACAAATGGATGGTGGTATCTTTATTTATTAACCTAAATATGTTCTCAATCTTTTACAAAATTTTAGAATGGAAGAATGTAAACCTTGTGATATACCTTATTAGTCGGGAGTAAAGGTAACCAAGGAGTGTGATTGTTTGAATGTTGATGCTACATTCTACTAACAACTTATTGGTAGTCTTATCTATTTAAATCATAATTGACATGATATTTCCTCTACCAACAATGTGGTTCCTTGATTTATGAAGGATCCATGAGAAAGTCACCTTGAAGCTACAAATATAATTGTTTGTTATATCAAGGAAAGTTACAATGTGAACTAGGTGCTCACTTACATTGACTTGAATTGGGTTGGAGATGGTGATGACAAGAATTCTACATATTACTACGTGTTCCAACTTGGCTCTAGACCCAATGTATGATATTGTAAAAAGCAAAAGGTAATTTATTTATCAACCACAAAAGTGGAATATCATGGTGTGGTGCATGTTGTTATAAAGGCCATGTGGATTCTACATCCCATGGGTGAATTTTGTTTTCTAGGTCACAATCAACTGCAGTATATTGTTACAATCAAAATGTGATAGAAGTTGGTGAGAATCCTATTGCACAAAAAAAAATGAAGCATCTAGAGCTTCATGCTCATTATTTGAGATAGTTAGTACAATAAAATGTTGCGAATCTTATGTATTGCTATAAAAATGATTAGGTTGTCAATATCTTTACGAAGCCTTTCTCAAAAACTAAGTTTGTGAAAATTCTAGCTATTCTTTGACTTTAACAAACTACAATTATACTTGGGTGTATAGAAATAATTTCACCTCCTCAATCTCTAATATTTTAAATTTCAAACACATGTTAATAATAACAACCCCTTAATTTTTCAATTTGGTGGTCATATACATGAAACCAATATAGAACAAACCTGACCTCAATATGATATAGATGCCATCAAATGGCCATGCAAAATGGATGCTAATTCAATATATAACTACTTGTAACTCCCATGTGATAGGTGCCACATAAACAAAACAAAAGGCTCAATCCTATGTATCATGGCATGTGAGACTTCCAATCCTATGTATTTGTTGATGTGGATGCTGCACTTACCATGTTTTAGCTATTTGACTATTTATTGGATTATGAATATTATTATTTCGATGATCACCAAACTTGTAATTCTACTCACTTAATCATGAGCATAATAGATATTTGACTATTTATTGGACTATGAACAAAGGTGCTTTGCAACACACAAGTAGAGAGTGATTTTATTAATAAAAGTATATGAAATCGATAAGTAAGACATATATACAATAAAACATTCTAAACATAGATAGAACATTCAAAATAGGATGTGTAATTTCTTTTGTTTTTACATTGATGTTGACATTTAGTATTTAAAAAATATCAATAACAAAAAAAAATATAATGTGAGCCATAAATATAATGTTTAAATATTTATAGTTATTAAAATAATTTAATATCAATTTTATATACAAGAATAAAACACAAATATAAAGTAATTAAAAATAATAATAAAATATGTTTTTTTAAACTTTTTTCTTTCAAGTATGAGAAATATATGTTGGACAGGTAATTTTTGAGATTTTGTTATTTTATATATAAAGAGTAAAATAATTGAAAATAATAATAAAATATGTTTTTTTTTTTAATTTTTTACTTTCAAGTATGAAAAATATATTTTAGAGAGGTAATTCTTGAGATTTTGTTATTGTAACATTAGTGTAAATAAAAAGAGTGGTAATGATAAGAAGAATAATCCATCGTGAAATACTAACATTAATTTGCTTTGTATTTATTCACCTATCATGTTCAAATCACCTGGCACGAGAGTGGTATCACAGCAGGGATAACTCCATCATTTGATTCCTGGTGTTTCCTTTCCTCATCCAAGCGGAAAACGCTTGAAGGATTCTCTGGTTGAATTTGTGTTCCAGTATGAAAAACCCTAATCCATAATATACCAGTGTTTGAGGCCGTGTAAATTAGGGTTGGAGAGCAAAATCTGAGCGAATGTTCCATCGAAGGGTCAATCTCTGGAATTTCCTTTGTTGCACCGTCTATCCATAATTTGTTGTCCATGACTCGTTAACCCGTGCATTTATTTACGTCGTGCGACTTCTGGTGGTGTAGGTGCAAATAGTGCAAATACTCTTAACCCTAACTTTAAGCCATTCAATTGTGTGCTTTTTCGTAGTGGGTTTAGTTCACGTGAAATCCTTCTCACCTCATGCGACTGTTCCTCGTTACGCTGGTGACTGTTTTCGCGCGACTGTTTATTTCTCACCGGATCCGACTACTCACGCCACCGTTGCCCGTCGACTGCTCCCATCGACTCTCCAGCCCGTTTCCCATCACCTGGTATAGCCACAAACCATGCCCCCGTTGAATTGACTATCCTCTGCAAACCCTAACGCACATAAATGTCCGTCTGCCTAAGCACATATCCATTTTTTATGACTATCCATAACTCTTGACCCCGTGCGTATTCTCCATCACCGATATCGATCACTGATTTTGCACTCTTAACATGACTCCCACATGTTTCGCGATGCATACTGGTACTAAGAGGAGAAAGATGCTATAAAATTCCAGCGTTTCACAAGCCATTTGATGAGAAGTAATTCTTAACATAGAATCTGCTTTGTTATATGCAGTCATATCTCTAGCGTTTATGGCTTGATTGTTCCAAAGGACTACATTTGGAGATTCTACATTGAATTTGGTAAGAAAAAAGCACATGGGATCTAAGCAATGTTCATACCTAAAGACATTGGTCACAATGAAGGTCCTGTTATAGACCATGCTGGCTGAGCTGAAGAATCCTCACCTTCTTATTGTCATTGCAAAAACGTTCCATTTCTCATGAACTTCTTGAAGCCTCGTGGAATAAACAATATCAAGTCGAATTGTCTCAAAATCAAGCAGAAAAAAGCCCTAATTCGTGGAGGAGAGGCTTGCAAGATATTTGATGTTGTGAAGATCAAGATAAAGACAGTTTTGTTTTCAAACATGGGATGCAGAAAGAAGAAGCTAAGGTAGGTGGGTTGGCATAATCTTTGTTAGAGATATGATCTTCATTGTACTCGTTGGGGAAGGAATGAGTCACATGAAGCAACTAACTGCAGAATTCTATGGGAGAAGATTAAGGAAGATAAACAAATAAAAAAGAATACAAAGGTAAAATTTCAAAACCAACTAAAGGTAACGCACCTGCTTGGTTTCCATTGCAATATAGGAGTAACTAAAAAATTGTTTAACTCCTCATTTTCTGCTTGGGGAGATGCATGGATTCTTGACACAGGTGCAACTTGCCATGTGAAATTCAAAAGAGACCTCTTTGAAGACTTCGATGAAAATTTAGATGACATAGTGTATTTTGCAGATAGACAAAGTCTCATAGCCTCAAAAGTGGGCAAGGGGCTTGCAAGATATATGATGCTATGAAGATTGAGATAAAAAGAGTTTTGTTTTGAAACATGGGAAGCAGAAAGAAGAAGCTTAGAGGCACGTAGGTTGGCGTAATTTGTATCATAGATCTAAGCTTCATTGTACCCACTGTGGAAGGAATGGGTCATATGAAGAAACTAACTGTAGAGTTCCATGGGAGAAGATAAAAAAAGTTATACAGATCAGAAAGAAGACAGGTAAAAATTTAGAATGAGTGAAAGGTAAAGCACCTTCTCATTATGTTGTTTCCCATAGCAATATAGGAGTAACTAAAGATTTTTTTAACACTTCATTTTCTTCTTGGGGAGATGCATGGCTTCTTGACAGAGTTGCAACTTCCCACGTGACATTCAAAAGATACCTGTTTAAAGAATTCGATGAAAATGTAGATGGCATAGTGTAATTTGAAGACAAAATCTTAAACCTTTGAGAATGGGCACCATTAGGCCTAAGTTGTCTGGACTCTCAAATTTTCTTCTACACAATGTACTCTATCTTCTTGAACTACAAAGGAACTTGTTGTCCCCTGTGCACATTAGACAACAAGGACACTCTATTCATATGTTCGGTGGAAAAGTTGAAATACAAAAAGATTATAACAACATGGTTGTCATGACCGAAATGGAAGATGGAAGACTGTTGTTGTTGAAATGGAAATCTACCCATACACAAAATGTTGCATACCTCTCTCATCATGATGGATGTATAATTCCATGTAGTCTTTTGTGGCATGCTATATTTGGCCATATTAATTATGACAATCTCCATTGGTTGAGAACGAATGATGTTTTTGGTTTTCCTACTATTCTTAGGAAATTGAAGTAATGTGATGTTTGTATCCTTGGAAAACACAACAAATAGTCATTTCATGATTCTACTTCCAGAGCATGCAAAAAGATTGAATTGATTCATTCTAATTTGTGTGGTCCTATGCCTATTCCTTTTGCAAATGGAAATATGTATATCATGAATTTTATTGATGATATGAATTTTACTGATGATTACACTAGGATGTGTTCGATGTACTTAATGAAAGAAAAATTGCAAGCTTTTGAAACTTTAAAAATTTTCATGTATGGATTCAAAATGAAGCTCGGTGTCATATTGGGTCTCTTCACACTGATAATGGAAGAGCATATACATCTAATTAATTTGAAAGCTACCTTTTCCAACATGGGCTCAAACATCAAACCACAATTCCATACAATCCCCAATAGAACGATATGGATGAATGAATGAACATGGAACTCCTAAATATGGTTCATTCCATGATATTTTTCAAGAATGTTAAATTAATGTTTTGGGCTCATGTAGTTTTATGTGCAATTTATGTCAAAAATAGGTGTCCATACCATGCTCTTAAAAAAATGACTCCATATGAAATGATGTATGGCCGCATTCCTTTAGTGAGGCATCTATGGGTCTTTGGTTCCATTTGTTATGCCTTGATTCCTAAGGAGAAAAGAAACAAGCTTGATGCAAGGAGTGAGAAGAGAATCTTCTTGGGGTACTCAAAAACCACCAAGGGATGTCATCTTTATGATGAGACAAACAATAAATCCATACTTTCCAGAGATATATTATTTCTTGAATCCTCCAAGAAAGACGAAAGTGTTAAGAAATAACTTGATCATATGGAAATATTCACTCATGTAAAGACATATCATGAATTTGATGATGATTTTCCACATCTTGAAGGGGGGATCCGTATCTTGGGTCAATCTCTAGAATATCCTTTTGAAGCACCATCTTCCCCACATGAAGAATTTCCCACCACTTCATCAAAACTTGAAGATCATTTGTATGATTTGATCAAGGGGATTGAAAAGTTGAGGCTTGATGAAAACTCAACACAATCTCAATTAGCCAAGAAACCTGGACCATCTCAAAAACTTCCACCAAAATGGCTCACAAAAACACTTGAAAGTGTTCACCCTGATGAGGTCGGAAAGATAGAAACCAACATGTGTCCTCAAGATAAGAAGAAGGTAATGTAGATAATTCAAACTCAGGTGATATAGCTGACATGGATGTTTCATATGATTGTGAGTTGAATTTATATACTAAACTTGAATCAACTTCCTTTGAAGAAGCCACTTCTCAATATGATGCTCTCATCAAGAATGGGACTTGAAATTTGGTAGATCTTGTATTTGGAACCAAACCAATCGATTTCAAGTGGGTATTCAAGAACACATATAGATTAGATGACTCACTTGACAAGCACAAAACAAAGCTCATGGAAAAATGATTTGCACAGAAAGAAGGTGTTGATTATGAGGATACTTTTGCCCCCATAGAAAAATGGGCTACCATCTGTACTCTATTTTCCATGGTAGTACAAAATGGATGGAAAATTCATCAAATGGATGTGAAGACTATTTTCTTGAATGAAGACTTGAAAGATAATGTTTTCATGTTTCAACAAGAAGGATTTGTTGTGAAGGGATGAGAACATAAGGTATTCAATCTCATCAAATCCTTATATGGCTTGAAACAAATACTGCGAGCATGGTATGAAAATTTAATCGAGCATCTTTTGAAATTGAAGTTCAAGCATTTCAATCTTGATGATGCAACTTTGTTTATCCAGAAAGTTGGAAAAACTATTTTATATCTTATAGTATATGTAGATGATATCGTGATAATAGGGAATAATGAAAGCTACATTGCATCCATAAATAAACACTTGAAGAAAGGCTTTGAGATGATAGATTTGTGACATCTTCACTACTATTTGAGCATTGAGGTGATTCAAAATCCAAGGTTCATATTCATCTCCCATAAGAAGTACATTAAAAAATTGTTCAAAAAGTTTGGCATGGATGAGTGCAATCTTGTTTCTACTCCAATGGAAGATAATTTGAAACTCACATCGAAAGAAGGGAATGAATTTGAGGATGCAACCAATTATAGACATCTTGTGGGAAGTCTTATCTATCTTACTACCACTAGACGAGACACTTCGTTTATTGTTGGAATTATTTCTAGGTTCATGAAAAAGACTTGTGATGAGCATTGGTCTGTTACAAAAAGAGTTCCAAAATGCTTGATAGGAACTAAATATTTTGGACTCGGGTACTCTCAGGTGGATGAATTCAACATGATTGGATATTCTGATTCAGAATTTGTTGGGAATAAGTAAAATGGAGTATCAACTTTAGGTTATCTCATGAGTCTTGGATCAACAACTATCTCCTGGAGATCACACAAATAGTCAGTTCCGATAGATTCCACAACAGAGGCAGAATATGTGGCAGTTGCAGAAACAATGAAGGAAATTGTGTGGCTTAGGAAAATAATTGAATATTTGCAGGAGAAACAAGTAAATTCTACTCCTCTTCTAGTTGACAATACTTTTGCAATCAAGTTGGCCAAGAATCCCATATTTCATGATCGAACTAAGCACATCAACACAAAGTATCACCTGATTCAATATCATGTATAGGCCAAGACTATTCACTTAAGACATTGTTCCACAAATGAGCAAATTGTGGACATCTTCCCCAAAGTGCTTGGAAGAGAAAAAATTGAAAAGTTCGCAATGATGCAATGTAAATATGAAGAGTCGTAGGTGATAGAAAGTGTCATCCATTCCGGAAGACCAATAGTTACTTTCTTTGTATTTATTCGCCTATCATGTTAATGCAAATCACATCAAAGTTACCTGTGAATGCCTGGCCTGAAAATGTATAATTCCTTCAATATTTAATATGGATTTGACTAGTGGAAATTAAAAAATATTAATAACAAGAATATTATTTCAATGTAGGTCATAAATACAATATTTCAGTTCTCTCTCTCTCTCTCTCTCTCTCTCTCTCTCTATATATATATATATATATACTATGAGTTAGATGTAAAATTATTTCACTATTTGACATGGATTTGACACTTGGAATTTAGAAAAATATAAAAACAAATTCAATGTTGACCATGAATAAATTATTTCAATGTTAAAATATTTCAATAATATATGAAGCAATTGAATGTAAAAAAAAATAATGGTTAAAAGATTCCAATGGTGTATTAGTTATTTGAAGGAGGTGTGTAATTCATTTTGTTTTCAATATGGGGTTTATATCTATGTGTGTGTGTGTGTGTGTGTGTGTGATTTTAAGGTCACGAACAAGCCAAAATTAGTGTATGAGACCCCGTTGTTTGTGAGACAAGGGACCCATATATATAATATGATTTTAAGATCACGAACAAACCAAAATTGGTGTATGATACCCACTTGTTTGTGGGACAAGGGACCCCCGCCATGCAACCATTAAGTCTATGGAGGTGTACATACCCCATACCATACCGCCCTTTGTATTTGAATCATTGAGAGAAAATTTCATCTATTTCACTTTAAGAAAGGTAAAAAACCAAGGTAAGGAAATATGGTAGATCCATCTCAACACCTAGAGGGATCAAATCCCTCAATATGTAAACCTCTTTTTAGAAGAAAAAACTTGATGAAATGTTTTCACCTCAAGAGATTTGATCTCTCTCAACACATGATCGATCCCAACTTCAAACACACACACACATATATATATATAATGAGATTAATAAAATTAAATAAAAAATAAATAACTATGTAATCACATATATGTGAAAATATATAAAATAATTAGCATCTATTAAATATAAAAAAAAAATCAAATTTATTAAAGTATGATAAACTAATTAATACATGACATAAAATTAAATGATAAAAAAAATAAAAATGAATATAAACTAATATATTTTTAAACAAAGATATATATATATATATATATGATTTATTAAAATATAATAAAAAAACATAAATAATAATAAAATATATATAAAAAAAAAATCAAATTTATTAAAGTTTAATAAAAAAATTAATACATAACATAAAATTAAGTGATAAAAATAAATATAAACTAATATAATATATTTAAAAATAAATATATATTCTACAACATTTGATTAACAAAATTTTATCTAGTAATTTATATCAACACAAATAATAATAAAAAAAATGCCAAATAATAAAATATTAAAAAAATTATATTCAATATAAATATATGATTCATTGATTTATGGAGATCTCTACACACAAACTTTTCTAAATATTTTTATTTTTAAAAACTTAATTCTTTCTCTTTACAAATTCAAAACTAAAATAATTCTTAAAAACAAAATCAAAACATTGAAAATAATGTCCCTTAAAAACCAAACAAATGTCGACAGTCAAGGAAATTATTATATTTCACAAAGGGCGATGATGCAATACACATAAAAATTGGAATCAATTTTAATCACTACCAAAGTGAAAGTCCATGATCACAACTATATTCCCCACACAGAATCTAAAAATGTGATTGTGATTTTCACAAATGAAGTTTTGAAAAGAAATGAACCTTTCAATAATAAAGATGTGATTAAAAAATTACCATTTTAGAATAGCAAATCAATTCTACGGTTATATTATAATTTAAATACAATAACCATACAATTTTTATAGGGTTTTTATTAGTTTTTCTTTATATATTGGAGGTTTTGTTTTATTATTTTAATTTTTGTTTTTTTTTTAAATCTCTAAAACATTTGAATTTTATAGATTTAGCTATTCAAATCTGTATATCCAACACTTAATCGTCAAATTTCAAGCCAAATAAAAAAAAAATATCTTCATAAAAAGGTAATGAATGACTACGAAAATGTACATGAGGTAATGAGTGGCTACATAAAAAAAAAATATATATATATTTCATTAACCACCACCAGCTTTTGCTTACTATAATTTCTACCACGGCTTTTGCTTTAAGTGTAATTGAAGGAAAAAATGGCTTATCCGTCAAATTCCAAAATTCCAACCCTGCCAACATGGATGCTCTAACTCAGCTCTTTCTCCAAGGCATTGCAAATATAGGAAAGTGGGTGCGACAAGAATTAAAGCGGAAGGCTCACACATTCATATAGTGTGTACACGTGTGTACAGACATTCATATAGTGTGTACACGTGTACGTGTAATGATAAAGTAATTTCTTACAAGTCTCATTATTCTATCTTCTTCTTTGCTTATGGAATGTTTATGAAACGAAAATGATTTGAGCATTCCCTTGTTACATATCATTGGCGTTGTCTAGTTGTTCTAACAATTATGTAAAAAAAATTCTTCAAATAATAATAAAATAAATCTACTAAATTACACTTTGAACAACAATTATGAAAAAAAGTTTCTCTCATTATCTTTTAGATTGAAGGAGTAATGTTGCACATAATTGTTTTTTGGTTTTTACTTTTTGCAAACCTCAAAATTATGAAATTAGTAAAATACATTCTTTGATTCGGTTGCCATTTTATACACACTTTGGATAACATAGAAGAAATCTTCAATCCAATAGGTGTGTCATTGGGGTAAGTTTCGAGTTGAAATACTGTCACTCAACACTCAACTCTTCTGTCTAGGCCAACTATTAGTAAAGTCAAGAGGGGTGGTCCATAAAAAATAAACTAAGGCTAAGTAATCTATAGCACAAAATGAATCTAGGAGTTTAATGAAAGCAAGAGAAATACTAGTAAATATATTCTAGCAGCATACACTGACAAAACCGAAGATTGTTTATGCTATAGAAATTAAGCAAATCAAATACTTCAATGTGAACGATAACAACTGATAATATGAAATTGAATGTACTTGAAAGTAAAATATGATAAGAAAAATGAAAATATAGACCAGTGCCAATAATGTAAAGGTTGTTGCAAGATGTATGTATTGTGAATACTCTTGACAAATTTTATTATTAAATTTGTTGCTTGAATTAGTGGGTTTATTTGTGCAAACACTTGTGCATATACTTGAAAAAAGGAAATCTAATCTAAATGTTTGCCCCTGTAGAGATTATCCCTCAATTGGGTACAAAGAACAATGTTGGAGGTCCAACGAGGAGATAACAAATATCATTAGAGAGTATCCCCATGACTTCACACACAAGTTCGTTGTAAGATCCCAAGTGAACAATAAAGAATATTGGATTTTCCTATTAAACTACTCTGCATTGATCAGTTCCCATTATAATGGACACCTCCATGTCAAGCAAACCTTGCAAGAGGGATAGAGCATACTGAGGTTGTTGAGGAGATAATTTGTTTGCCAAATTTGAAATTACAAAAATGAAATTGCAAAAATGAAATCGAACCTAGATATTTAAATCTAACTAATGTTTTATGGTTATTGGGTTTATTTTAGATTGATTTTAACTTTGCAGAAACAAAAGAAACAAGAGACGACAAGAACACCACAAAAAGAGGCAGTTCCCCTAGTCGTTGGGGGGATTTTGGGCCTAGTGGGTTATCCCACTTTTAGTATTGGTTACAATTAATTTTTTGGAAGAATGTTTGTGGTCCTTTATACTTCAAGACCACAAAATTACAATAAATTATAGAGAAATTTGGTTTGGAAGAAAGTTAGGTGCCTTAGGTGGTCCTGGAAGGTCTGATTCCTTGAAAATGAGCATCGTTTCCCCATGGTTGTTCGCTAAAACTAAAAAATATATATAATGGGGGAAAATCCCCTAAATTACTTTGGGACAACCTGCAAAAAAGATGTTAGAAGCTGGGAAAAAATTATCCAAGAAATCTTATGATAAATTATTGAGTTAAAGGCAAAGAAAGCAATATCTAAATAAATTTTCTTACTGGTTTTGTTTGTTCTTTTAAGACAGAAAACAAAGTGACACTGAGTTTTCCAAATTTGTAATGAAATCTCTTAAAAATGAACTACCTTTTAGCCTTTAAAAAAATGGAAAGAAAAACTTTCTAAAAGTGAACTTCAAATGATAAATCTATCTCTAAAAGATAGTAGATTTAGGATACAATATAGATCTATCAACACATGCATGCACAAGTAAAGAATTATGTTTGATTTGTACTTATAAGCTAAATCTACTTGCATGTAATTGGAAAGAACCAAGAAATATTTGAAATTTTGAGAAGGAGAGAAGGAGAAGAAGCTTGATAAATGGAATCCTTAGGCTATGGAGTTCCTTTGGTGACAAGATAAGAGACTAAGTTCTCACAATATTTGAATCTTGTGGAGGGTACAAGCTAGTCCAAACACTTCTTCAAATATTAAGAATTGTAAATATTATAAACACTTCCACAAAATCGTTAAATATTGGTGCTCCCTACACATGAAATCTAGATAGCATGTAATTAAACAAAATTTGCATGCAAATCTTTAACTACATATGTACAAAGACAAAACATCTAAAATAAAAACTAGTTTATAATATCTTTCTTACTGGGTGACAACACCCCTTCAAAGGCCAACAATAACAAACCAAATGCAAATAAAATAAGCAAAGGTTACCTCATATATGAAATTCCAACATCAAACATCCACATGAAATGTTAGCCACCATATGACCTCCAAAATATTATTTATTCCAAAAATGATATTCAAATTAAAAGTACAATGCCAAGATATACCCAAAATCCCATTAGCTAAATTAAGGAGAAGTAGCTTTCTTTTATAGGTCAAAGGGTGAATATCCCAATGAGGGAGGGCACACCACATGGAGAGAGAGAGAGTGACAAGTGTGAGAGGGATGAGTGACACCACTCCCCATAACTCAATAATATGCCACATGTCCAAACAAATGAGAGGGAGGGTAGACACATGGACCAAGAGAGGTGGAAGCCTCCTTGGGATGTGTGCCCTCTATTGAGAATGCACCACATCAAGGAGGAGGGGTGCACCCTCTCCTTGGAACTTCCTCCCAATGTCATGTCACTCAACCAACTCATCACTTAAATCCTTCTCAAGTGCTAGTAAGTCTTAGTGATCTAGGAGAGAGGGCAAGTTAACTAAAAGCATGTCCCCAACATGTTTTCTCAAAATTAGCAATGCTTCTTTTTTGTTTTTTAATGTCTTTTATTTCACTTTTGTGAGAGAAAAATGACTTTTAGTGATTAAAAATCACTATTTTAACTCAAAAAGAGGGAACATAGTTAAAGTCGGTACTCTTAGCAAGAAAATGATTACCCCCAAGGCATATGATGTCTCATAGTACAACTTATTTAACTTATATATCAATTACAATTAAAAATCTCATTTTTGCGGGAAATTTTTTATTTGCTAAAAACACTAAAAAATACCAAGGGGGACTTAGCGCATTTCCATAAGACTCAAGAGTTATGAATGGCGTGGTAATATACATTAGGCACTATAATTTAGACAAAACACCAATGGATATCCACTAGGACATATTCCAACTTTGGAGGTAATTGAGTAAAAAAACTTATAAATTATAACTTGCTTATTGCAGCAAGATATAATTAACAAGTAAAAAAAAACACTCTAGATTAATGTATTAATGACCAAGTCTTAGGGGGGTAATCCTTTTACAAATTTCATCATGTTATCTCATCTTATTAAAATTCCCCATGGGGAAATGGAAAATGCGTGAAGAAGAAGAAGAATAAAAGAAGGGGCAAAAATGCTCGGTTGGACTTCTGAACTTTGAATTTGAACAAGTCTTCCTTCAATATTTGGCAGCTCAACTACAAGTCCATCATAGTGAAACTTGGAGGGTAACATTGGCTCCATATGGGGACGTGTGCTTGATATTTAGGAAAGGAAATCATGTGAGAACTCCAAAATCTATAATCTTCCCAACATTGAACAAGTGTTTCGCCGAAATAACATCATCCGCACATGTATATAGAAACCAATAATAAAATAAAGTAGAACAAATAATATTCATATATAATAATAATAATAATAATAATCTATTTTTAAGGTCACGGCCAAGCCAGCACACCAAATTGGTGTATGAGACCCCATTGTTTGTGGGACAAGGGACCCCCCTCCGCCCAACAATTTGACTGGTAAAGTCTATGAAGGTATACATACCCTACCCCCCTCTGGAATTGAAAAATACGGAAGTGAAGTAAAATACAAGGAAGAGGCAAAGACATCTAAGTAAAATACAAATGAGAAGGGTTAGAGAGATTTATGTTACAATGGATGCCCCCATGGGCATTAGATGATTATGTTGAGGAGCTACGAGCTCACTGGAATATTTAACCGTTTACCGTTCAACTGGTTGAAGTAGAAATAATTTGGATGAGCCATGGTGTGCATGATATAATACCTTATATTTCTAAAAATTCCTTTCCTGGGATGACTTGTTGAAGACCCTTTTCCATTTTTTTATCAATTTGGGTTCTTTCGTGGGATAAGACCATTGGAGATACTTATGTACTTCTCCATTACACCAAACTTTGAAGTCAGGCAAATCTTGTAACATTTTTATGAATTTATGAATCTGACTATCAGCATTGAAGGCTAGCCACTGCTTGAAGTGATCTGGAATTGATGATCTTAAACTCTTTTCAATTTTCCCATTAAATTTTATTAAACCATCTGATTGATGAGAAGTTGGAACTAACTCTGTTAAGGAATTCACTTTAGTTTTATTTTCATGCTCGTCATGTCTATCGAAGATATTTTTTGAACAGATGGATCCTTCAGGAGGAGGGTGGTAATTATACTTATCTGAATATCCATAAACTTCAAACTCAATTACTTTTGTTTCATCTTGATCACCTACTGAATTGTCTATAGGTTTTTCTGGAGATTCCAGATGAAATTCATTTTCCCATTCTCTATGAAGCTCTCGATTTATAGGATCTGAATATCCAACATAATTAATTTCCTTTGCAATACTGGCTTCCATGGTTTTTCACTAATTTTCATGGATGAATTTCATGGCCTCAAAAATTGTTGCCAATACCTTAATGGGATCTGTTGAAGCATCTTTGTTATCTGCACCAACTATATTTATATTCAAAGGTTCCTTATATGTCCATTTTTCCTTAAAGTCCTCAATTAGCTCTTTGCAAGTTTTAACTTGGTTATCTTTTAATTATTTGAACCAATCAAGAACATCATCATCAAATGACGAGATGAAAAATTTAATTTTTATATCGTCATGTAAAGCATTGGCACACCATTTATGAATGCAAAGGGAATCCCACGAAACATGTCGTCTAGCATCAACAACATTATTACTTTGAAAACAAGGAAAATTTTGTAAATTTGTTTCTGGAATAACATTTGGATAACCATTTATTATAGAAAAGTCACATGTTTTACAAAGATCATCCATTTCTAAACTAGAATTATTAAGTAAAAAACAAAAATAAATTCTATCACAAATGGACTCAAATCCTTGATTATCAAGGATCCTATGAGAGGCAAGTTTTTTTAACCTCCTCCTATATACCTTTTTTGGTTCAAGGATGAAGCTAAGTAAACCTGTGAGTTCCTTCATGTAGAATACTTTGTCAAATTTTGATTAATTTGAGTCATCGAATGATTGAGTCTATTTCTAATAAACTGCGAGCATCAAACAAAGAAAAAAAAGGAAAACAAATAATCTAACTCCAAGAATAGAAATATTTATCCCCAGAAACAGTGCCAAAAATGTTTCCTCCTTATACACACTCGAGTAATGTGGAAGAAATATTCAATCCATTGGGTGTGTCTATGGGGGCAAGTCTCGAGTTGAGATATTGTCACTCAACACTCAACTCCTCCATTTAGGCCAAGTCCTAGCGAAGCCAAGGGGTGTGGTCCCTAAGAAAATAAACTAAGGATAAGTAATATATAGCACAAAATGAATCTATGAGCTTAATGAAAGAAATATCAATACAAGTAAATCTATTCTAGCAACATATAATGAGGAACATAAAGATTGCTTATCCTATAGAAATTAAGCAGATCAAATAATTCAATATGAACGATAACAATGGATAATATGAAATTGAAGGTACTTGACAGTAAAATATGATAAGCAAAACGAAAATATAGATGAGTTCCAACAATGTAAAGGTTATTGCAAGATGTATGTATTGTCAATTCTCTTGAATTTTTTTTATTATTAAAGTTGTTGCTTGAATTAATGGGTTTATTTGTGAAAACAACTATGCATGTAGTTTCAAAAAGGAAATATAATATAAATGTTTGTCCCTTTATAGATTATACCTCAATTGGCTACAAAGAACAATGACAAAGGTCCAACGAGGATATAACAAATCTCATTAGAGAGTATTCTCCTGAGTTCACACACAAGTTTGTTGTAAGATACCAAGAGAAAAATAATGTCTATTGGATTGTCCTATTAAACATTAGACACTAGAATTTAGACAACACACCAATGCCTATCCACTAGGAAACACTCCAGCTTTGGAGGTAATTGAGTGAAAAAACTTAGAAATTATAACTAGCTTATTGCAACAAGATATAAATAATAAGTAAAAAAAAAACACACTCTAGAGTAATGTACTAATGACCAAGTCTTAGGGGGATAAGGATTTTAAAATTTTCATCATTATAGCTCATCTTATTACAATTCCCCATGGGGGTATGGAAAATGCATGAAATATAAGAAGAAAATAAGAAGGGGGAAAAGTGTCTGGTTGGACTTCTGAACTCTTAATTTGAACATGTCTTCCTTCAATCTTTGGATGTTCAACTACAAGTCCATACTAGTGCAACTTGGAGGGTAACATTGGCTCCATAATGGGACATGTGCTTGATATTTGGGAAATAAAAGCATGAGAGAACTCCAGAATCTGTAATTTGGAAAACACCGAACAAGTCTCTCACCAAAATAACATCAGCCACACATGTATATAGAAACCAACAATGAAATAAAGTTGAAAAAATAATATTCATATATACAAGGAAAGTGAAGTCAAATACAAGGAAGAAGTAAATAAATCTAAGTAAAATACAAAGGATAAGGGTTAGATATATTTATTTTACAATGGATGCCCCCATCGACATCAGATGATTTCATTTAGGAGTTTCCATCTCACTTGTAGATTTAACCTTTTACAATTCAACTGGTTAAAGTACAAAGAATTTGGACCAGCCATGTCATGGATGATATTATACCTCATATGTCTGAAAATTCTCTGGTCAAGGTGACTTGTTGAAGATCCTTTTCCATCTTTTTATCAATTTGGGGTTGACCACAAAACCCTTCCTTTTGGTCGAGCATGGATCCTCTCCACTCCCGTCCTTAAGAGAAAGAGAGAGAGCAGGTAGATCGAGATACTTTCAGTGAGAAGGAACTAGAGAGGAGAGATACACTCAAAGAAGGCAGGTAGGGCCTTTAACCTTAGGCCTAGAGCTAACAACCCACCAAGGATGAAGGAATTGCCACAGGTATTTTGTGGGATTAGACCATTGGGGATACTTATGTCCTTCTTCATTCCACCAAACTTTGAAGTCTGGAAAATTTTGTAACATTTTTATGAACTTTTGAATCTGGTTGTCATCATTGAAGGCAAACAACTGCTTGAAGTGATATGGAATCGATGATCTGAAACTCTCTTCCATTTTACCATTATCTTTTATTAAATCATCGGATGGCTGAGAAGTTGGAACTGAATTTGTTAAGGAATATGATTTAGTGTTATTTTTGTTAGATCCTAGGCCTGCACCTCTTCCTTCCACTCATCAAACCATCCTATCCATATTCCAATTTAGCTCTTAGTTAGTTTTTCTTATTCACTATGTGTTAGGTCATTTTGTTTTATGATATCCCTTCTTTGCTTTATGTTAATTGTTTTTCTCTTTATAAGGTCAAGTCATGTCTTGATTTGAGTGTGGATAAGTCCTATAACCATAGTTTATATCACTGATGGATCACAAAAAGGATAACCTAGGCCTACAAATTCAAAGGTGTTGATTGCAAGAATGCCATCATTCTTGCAATCAACAAATAGACTTTGTTTTATGAGTTTTTATGGTTTAAAAATATTTCAAATTTTGAGTAAAGTGTGTTGGCACTGAAATTGTTCTCACATGTTCATATTACCCTCGAAATCATGTGCATTGTTCCCCTGTGCAGTTTTCATTGCAGGTTTCGAGTGAACCCTAAGAAACACATATCCTATACCATTATTGTAAATAGAGGAAGCTAGGGCATGAAGGTACCACTACGAGAGCGCTGACAGTTAAATAGGGCACATCCAACAGGGCCTGAATTTTTCAAGGCCATAACAGAGATCAAGGACATTTTTATCAAGGGAGAGTTGTTTGATTTCATATGTTCCTTCAATGGACATCACAAAAAAAAATCTCTTATCTTTTCACAGAACTTTGAAGGATTCCAGACACAAATTGGGGACATAATCATTCACATAACATAAAATTTTATTGTTGGGGCATGTGCTCTCCCTATTAACGATGAGAGGTGGTTTAAAAAAGGGAAATGACCAGTTGAGGTATGCAATCAGTTTCTGGTAGCAGAACATCAAATCCCAGATTGGAGCGAGGGCATCTTGATCCTTTAGCTGAACGAGGAATGGAGGGGAATCATGTCATCAATACAAAGGTACATCACTGGAGAAGGTAGGTTTTCAATTGTCCATTGCTATCACCTAATATTTCTCATGCATTTAAATGGTGGGAAAGAGATGAACCTCCCATTCTACATGCTAAAAGGATTAACCAAGATGTCCAAACGAGTCCAGAACTATCCAGAAAATTCTCACAAAAGCCTCTACCATCAGGGGTTTATAAAAATACTAGTTCTTTTTTCTCTTATTGAATTGGGCATGTCTTGGACATAATTTCTAGAATCTATAGGGCTACAAGATGAAGTTCCAAACACTCAACAACTAGAAGAGAAGTAAATTTATCATCAACCATCAGAGTAAGAGGTTGAATTTCCCTAGGAAGCTAGGGTTTCCACAGATCTTGGAAGCTCATCCAAAGCCATCCAACATGAAAAATAAAATACCTTACCTACAAAAAGAAGGACCAGGTCATACAAAGCAAGATCCATCACTCCATAAAAAGAAGAAATACCTCAGAGGCAATTGAGGCCATCCACAGTCAAATAGAGGGACAAAGAAAGTGGTAAAATTTATGTCAAAAAGGGTAAAAAAAAAGCCTTCCCAGTAGTCCAAACATCTCCTGGACATCTTGACATAGAACATGTTCCCATTACTATGCAGGTAGCGAAAACTCTTGATTTGAAAGCAAGAAAATACAAGAGGAATAAGAAAGACAATTTTGAAGTAGTTGCAACTGAATTTGTGTGATTTGAAACACATATTGAAGAGCCTCCTGAGGCAAAATAGGGCGAAAAGAAAAATGGGAAACCAGTCTCGGAAATGCCAAGTAAACCCAATTAGAAGATCAGGTTGACCAAATAGTTAAGGTTAAACTCCAAAGCATTTTTTGATCCATCCCTCAAGGAAGAGAATATTATTGTAATTGAATATCAAGTCACTGATGAAGACCCCTCTAAATTTACCAACATGGAGGAAATGGCCATTCAAACCTTGAAGGAAATGTCATTAGGAAAGACTAGTAAGAAAAGAAATAAGGGGAAGACCTCAGGTGTCAAACTTATTGATTTGGAAGTAGAGTTCACTACTGGTCCAGACCCTGAGAAATATTTGGTGGACATTGGCCCAGACCCTAAGTAAGACTTTGAAGAAATTGTTCCAGAAATAGAGCATGTCCTAGAGCAGGTTTTAGAAAAGACAAAACTAGATGAAAAGGGAAAAATGTTGATGGTACATGAACCTATGAAGGACATAATTGATGAAAAACCTGAGAATAATCCTCGGTATGAGATGAGACCAAGGAAATCCAAATTCTCCATTGATCTCAATAGGCCTGCTATTGAAGAAGAGCATGAATTTAAAAATGGGAACAGAGTGAAAATGTAAATTAAGCCTAAAATTGAAGTTGATAGGGACACGAATGAAAATAATCAGTAGATGAAAACCCTCAAACAATATAATGACAATACGAGGAAACATATTCAAGAGATTCAATAACAAAATCAAGCTCTTGAGATGCAACATTCAAAATTACAGAAAAAAATATCAAAAGTTGTAGAAAAAACACCAAAAGACCTTCATGTTCCTAAATGAGATCATCTAATGTCTGGTGTTGTCAACAAGCAAGGAGAATTCAAAGCCTGTGCAAGTTTTACTCCAGTGTCAAAGGTTTTTCTTCAATCATCGACATACATGTGCATCCATGCAAAGTCAACAACGAGTTGCAGCGTTTGAATACTTTTGTTATGCAACTCCTTCACTTTAGTTATCAGCAATGACTCTAGTCACAATGATAAAATATTTTTGGTTTAGTTAGAGATATTATTGTCATTTGTATTAACGATTTATTTTTTATAAAAACGATGTTTTGATTAGGTCAAAGTAATGAGGCCATAAAAGGGGATTTATCCCTACAAGCTAGAACTTAAACTCTACCTCACTCAGTTTAGAGAAGTTTTCATGAATTGTAATCAGAACTGAATGGTGAATTTTATATCTACAGGTCTGAATGTAATGTAGAGTTTAACTCTAGATCTTAGAAATGAGATAGGTATTCAAATCCTCTTGATGGATAAATATATGAATATGTGAATGTAAAAGGGTTCAACTTTTTGGGTATCAAGCTATCGAGATATAGACTAGGATTATGAAGTGTAAAGATATACAAAGTTTTATACTCAGTAAATATAATTTCTGGTGAACATACTCTCTTTTTCTCATATTTCTTGTTTTTTCTTCTTATTTGGATGCATGTTGAACGTCCTGCAAGGAAAATATTATTTCTCTTTTAGCTAATGTGTTTACAACATGTTGAGAAGTGTATTCCAAATGTCTTTTTGGGTTTAATGCAATGTATTAGATCTAAAATTTCTAGCTATAAGTGCCAAATTGTACTCTTGTTAGTTTTTTTGTTCTACTTTATATTTTGTATCTACTACACCAGAATGAATGCATGACACTGGATAAGGGAAACATTGGGGTGAGTACTGTGGATTTAACAACCCTAGTTGAACAAATGTGAAGGATTATTAAGTAAAAATTAATTAGGGGATTAATCGTTTTAATATGATATTAATTAAACAAGATAGGTATAATAAAACTAATTAAATAATTATTGATTAATTAATGGTTGCAATTTGATTAATTAATTGATTAATTAAACTACCTATTACATTTAAAAAAACATGAGTATTAAATTTAATTGATTAATAAGTTATATAGTTGAATTGAAAGGTTACGTACACAACAAGGGGATAAGTTATTAATTGGGGAAGGATAAGATATTAAAGAAAGGGGATAAGGGGCATTAACGGGAAGGGATCAGAGGTAATAAATGGGTTAGGTAGGGAGTAAATGAGGGGGAGTCAGTGAAGGAGGGATAAGAGGTAATAAATGGGTTAGGTAGGGAGTAAATGAGGGGGAGTCAGTGAAGGAGGGATAAGGAAGGGAAGGAGTTGGACGAGAGGTTATTCTACGGAGGTTGGGGGATGAATTTTGGGGAGCTCTAGATTTGCAGAGAGATAGAGAAGTGAAATTTTGGGAAGGGGATTGTATTAGTGCACCGGGGTTGCTGGAGGTTTTGGGCACGAGGGCTAGGATATCCATTGATATCCTGGAGCTAGGGAGTTACCTAGTTGGCAGGGAGGAACTAGGTTTTGGGTAGTGTTTTGCAGAAGCGGTCAAGGAGGCAAGCGACGGATAAATGGAGGTTATTAGCATTAGGTTCAGGTATTTCAAATTTTGCAATTGTTTTTAATCAGTTATAAAAAATTTATTATGTGTTGATAAATTTATAAATGCTTAGGTGCTCAATTAAACGAATTATTGAATTTTGTTTATGTAAATTCTATTCGGCCCCTTACATATGGTATCAGAGCTATTTGTTTGAAATCTGGGCCTGAGGGCCAAGCTCCAAGCTCCAGCTTCAGCCCCACCTAACCTGCAAGCCAAGAACATGAATTTTAAAACAAATATAAAAATAAATAACATACATATTGAAAATATAAAGGAAGCAGAGGCCTTATAATTGCCAGTAGAGCTTTTGGATGCACCATCTTTGTTAAATTGTTCCATGAGTATGAACGAATTTGTGTACAAGAACAAGTTCATAGGACTCTTTGGCACTGAATACTAGAGTTTAAATTTTGCTTCCTGTATACCCAAACATAAGTTAATAGTTTTCAAGAAAAAAAAATTTTGTTAATGGCACAATACATTAACAACAATAAGTCATGCCATATTTAAAATGTAGCAAACATCAGCTGGTATAAATCCCTATGACTCTAAGCAGCTAATTTACTTACTGTGAGTAGGCACATAAACTACATAGCTCGGCCAGCTACAAGAAAGACATTGATTCACGTAAATATGAACTGTAGCAAAAGTTGTTATTCTTAGCTACAAGAAATATTGTTATTATGAAGGAACCTTGTTTTGGCATGCTCATGATTCACGCGACCTGCAACCTGCAACCACATACACAATCATTAAATATTGTTGTAAAAAAAATAAAATAATAATAATAATATAAATAGAAGTATTGGGCCCAATATCCAATTATCAAGTCCTTGTGGAACACAAGATTTAAATTCCAAGTTAATATTTTTTTCAAAAAAACTGAAAACCTAACCCCCTTTAAAACTACCACAAATGTGGGCCGCTATCATATCTTCGCCCGTGTAATCTTCTGCATATGTATCTTTATATGTAAAAATCTTATGGTATTCGGCGTGTAAACGAGGATAGTAAAGCCGAACTTAGCAAAGAATAAAGAAGAACTTTATTGTGCACTAACTCTTTGTAAGGAAAGCTCGAGGAAAGGCCAGTCTGAAATAATTACTGTACATAAGTCAAAGAAGAGGATTTGGGCGGGGGTTCATAAGGGTTGTCCAACTATCCATTTACGTACGATTGACTGTGTGGATTGACTCAGCGCAGAAAACCCTTTATTTCTTTACCTTTACCAACTAGTAGGTTATCATGTTTTCCATCCATGCGATCCTCTATCTATATCTAGGGGATTGCCCAATATCAATCGGATATGGAATGGAACAATCGGCCCAAACCCCCAACGAAAAGAATGCCTCCATTAACATCATATTTATTTTGAATAAATGTTCAGAATGGATGGCTGCGTATAAAAATTTAATAAACGTATCCTACAACATTAGGCATTCGCAGTTGGAATAGTTCTAAGTGGCAATTTTCACAAAACAACCACTTCAAGTCTTGGGAAACGAAGCATAAAACTTGACCCGATATCTAATATTTAACATATTTAATATCCTGTGCAATGAATATATCAATTGGCTTCCAATGAGAAAGTTTGAGTGCTCCCTTCCCTGATACCTGATAGCAACCTTTGCCTCTATTCACTAGATGATTCTCGCTGAAGCTTTTTTCCTAGTGCGTGTGGGTGCAGCAAGCTCCCTCTCTTTTGTGGCAACTTCGGCCTCCAGCCTCTCAACCTTGGACTCGAATCGAGACATATCTAATAGATACATAGGACCAAGGAGATGGATTACCCACAGGCAGGAAAAGTAAAAGAGGGCACACGCATCGAAAAATGGAACTGGGCTGAAATGTTTATGGGCTGGTTGCATAAATTGTATATAAATACAGAAATTAAAAAAAAAAACCCTCAAATCCAAAGACAACAATAAATCCGGGAAAGCATGAAGAATAGCTCTAAATCACATGAAGGAGGAACCCACGCGTCTGGTATTCCAGACAAGCACATACAAAGCCCAATGTTAAGCGCCAAGCCTACAATACATTTCATACATCTCTCCATTGACGCCACGCATCTGCAAGAGCTTGCACTAAGTCACTTGGAGGAGGAGGCCCGTAAGGGAGCATACTGCGCACAGAGACGAAAGCATAAAGTAAAAAACCTAGCGCCCAAGCATAAAGCCACATGGAGTAAGAGCCCACTACGGCAAAGTGGAGTACTCTACTCATCGACAGAGTTAAGCATCTACCACAACACAATGAAGGTTAACAACGCAAATCACCAAAGTGAAGACCAAGTGCCAAATCACATGAAGAAGGAGCCCACAAGGAGCGGTGCACTACGCGTTTAACACACTTAGAACCAAATCCCAATGCCCAGATCCAATGCCCGAAGGCCAACCTACAGTAACAAGCCAGTGCTCAAAGCACTGAGCACTAAGACATGCAGGGATGAGCCAACAGCCAACCGCCAGCTCCATGCGACCTGCAACGGCACAT
>SNQJ01S0082099.1:33326-68593 GCA_010110895.2 Picea sitchensis
GCTGGGTTTTCTTCCCCTAGAGGGTTTCCCAGGATAAATGCTGTGTCTCTTGTGAATGTGTATTTCTCAGTGATCTTGTTCTTATGATGCTCTTATCTATTGAAATGCAAAGAACTATAATAATGGCATAAACATTAACACAGAGAAATACTGTGTAATTGTGATTTGCTTTTCTAGTTTTCCGCTGCATTAAATGGTTAAATAATTCCAAAAGTGTAATCTAGCTCTGATCTAGTTTATTTAGGCACTGGTTTTAAGAAATTAACATACAGGTACCCCATCCCTCCTTCTCTTGCTAATGCTCCTCAAGAGGCTTCTTAGTCTTGGAAATGGCAAGTATGAGTTGCAGGAATTTATGATTCTAGTGTTGTGGTAGAGGGGTCCAACAATGTTGACATTCCCTTTTCTCACAAATAGATCGACCAATGCTCTGTCATGGCCTTCCTTCAAACCTATTCAATTCCTTGGATTGGGCCAAATGGGCTGGAGAGGTGGTAGGTGACTCTCTATTCATAGTGTAGGGAGCATCCCCTAGTATCCAACAATTGGCTTAGGTACCACCACATCTAGCTCAACCTTTTGCACCTGCACAATTATCCACATGTACAAATTGGCATGATTTTTTTGTTTGTTTGTTAATTTGTCCGGACCTTCTTGGCAGCGGGATTAACCTTTGGCTTGAGAAACCGCGACTCAGGGGCATCTATGCCGTCAAAGTCACCCGGGGATCGCACCCAACCTGAGCCAAACCAACCCTTAACATGGTTGGATTTTTTGTCCCCGCAGGTCTCGAACCGGTGACTTTTCAACACAGAGTGGCTTAACAACACACTCCGTCACCGACTGTCCTACACCTCGGGGACTACAAATTGGCATGATTAACGAGCTATCCAATTAGGAAAAATATTTAACATGTTGTGTCGTATTAAACATAACATCATTTTGTTTATCCCAATTGAGGAAAAGCACTTCAATTCTGATATACCATGCTACATAGAATTCAATGCCCCAGAGAAGTTTATCTCTCAAGAGGGTGAATGTCCAAGATATGAAATTTAGAGAGTTAATCCTACTCTAATTTAACAAATGATCAATACTAGAAAAGGGGCTTTAGTGTTTTAAATCTGCCACAGAGGGGACACTTAGGTTGAGGGATGCAGAGGTGAATGCACTTGTTACCAAGAGCCAAGACCCTAGGAATGAGGGAACATACAACCATGTCTTTTTTGGGTTCAACTAGAGGTTTCTAGATGTTGTGTAGATGAAAGAGCTAGGTCGTTTGTTTAGATTTGAGCCTCCAATGTTTATACATTTGACCATCTAGGATAGGCTTATTACGTAGTCATCTATATGCATCCACTGATATGTATTTCTTGAAGGCCTTGGCCTTGTTCTATTTCTAATCCTTTCGCTAGGATTTAGGAGAATGTAAGCCTAGTTTATTAAGCAAAGATTCTTGGATTAAATCTTAAATTTGGTCAATAACCAACTTGTTTGGGTTGGCTAGATGAAGATTGATTTTTATCTTTTGTTAAAATTAGTTCAGAAACTCACTATATTATACTCAGATTTCAGTCTTCAATTAAGTCTCAACAGTCAAGCATGAAAACCCATACTAACTGTATTTAATGAGCAGAAACACTGAATAATATAGATCTGGAACTAAATCAGCAGCAGAATCATTTACGAACAGTAGACAAAATACACTTTTCGCACCATAAAAATCAGGGCAAAACCCCAAGAAGAATAACACAGGAAAAGAGTGACAAATTAAGGAGATTTCTTTATTAAGCTTCAGAGAAAGATACTGAGATAACAGCAGCCATTTACAGCAAGAATATAACAGAACTCAACTCAGAAAATGTGCCTCTTCTACAGTTAGAAAACTGTGCCAAAGAATCTAGAAATCTGTGCCAAGTCTTTGCCCATGAAACTGCATCAAATTTCTGTTCAATGCTGAACTGTACGGCCTGTACTTCAGCATTAATTTTCTTGAACAGTGTGCACAATTTTCTGTACCAGCAGTAAAGAAAAATACATATTCTAAACCAGCATTTTGCCTTGAAATCAGAGCCACGATTTCAGTGTATACCTCAGCTGTACAGTCTAGCAAATCCGTACAGTACAGACTTCTTTAGCTGCTGTACGGTCCTGCTCAATATCAGCTGCAAGTGTCTTGGGATATGTGGCCATTTCCTCTCCTGAAAGATGCACCTCCTCTGCCTGCTGTCCTTATCCTTTCTCCATGCTCAAAGATCTCTTGGGATGTGTGACCCTTCACCTCCCACTCCTCTCTCCTCAAAGTGTGCACCGTCCTTCTCCATTAATGCTGTCTTTATGCATTTCCGAAATGTAACAACCCTAACCCTTGGTCTTCCAATGAGATTGACGGTCAAGATTAGATCTTGCCCTCATGAGATCAACGGTCATGACTTAATCATCCGTTGAGGCCACTTAAGTCACTAAAGTGACCCATAACATCATAAAGTCACTTTTACATTAAAAAATTAAAAGACCCAACTTTATAAAGTTATTTTATAAAAACTCATTATAAAGTCACTAGGGAGAAAGTGTGCTCGGTCACTTCTGCACACTAAGTGCTGCCAATGCAGAAGTACCTTCGAGCTACCAAATTCTAACACTCCCTCTTAGCGAGAGAGGTACTTCTGGTACCACCACCCGAATCTGTCTCCATCTTATCAACTGCCATAGCTGCTCCCCCTGTACTAGAAGTCTCTGCTCCCTATGAACAGGAAGCCACTACTTCCACTGCACTGGAAGCCTCTGCTGCTACCTCTGCTGTTCCATGAACCAAAGACATGCTTCTAGGAGATTGCACACTCTCCTGAGCATCCAATTGTCTCCACTCATGTCCACTGAGTCCTCTGAGAGTCCCTGAAGAGCACTGAGTCCCCGGTATCAACTCTCTCTCTCGTGCAACCTGCCCACTCTCCGACACATAATTTGAGTTCAGAAATCCACTGAACCCCAACACAGGTCGACCCAACTGTTGAATTTTCACTATGCTAGGCTCAAGCATTTGGTTTATTTCATTTAGCATGTACTTGAACCATAAACAAATGCAGCTACACCATACACAAGTGCTGTAATAACCAAGATCACAAGAAGAATTACCATGCACAAGAACACAAGAAATATCCTGGGAAACCCTTCTACTAAAGGGAAGAAAACCCAACAATCCTTTGCTATATTCTCAAGAGAATATCCCCCAACCATAAGACCCTAATGCACACAAGAAGGTGCTCTACAACCTTGAAACTAGCACCCAAGAGAGGTGCACACTTCAGCCTTAAATGAACTTGCTGAAATTCCTAAATGTCAAGTGTGAGTGTGTTTCCTCAATGGGGAAATCACCTTTATTTATACAAGACGAGACAGAACAATAGGTGTGTCTATTGGCACAAGAGAGCCGACCTCAATAATTCAGAAATATAATTAATTATTACAATAAACCTTAATTATCTTTCACATATGGTGGGGCCGACTTGTACCCTTTACATCACAATTAGGGTTACAAGTAAATCTTGCACTTAGACAATATAGCAAGGGATCCACACGTCCACTAGTGCTCAACCACTAGGGACACGTCCACATGTGCTCAGCCACAGGGATGTCATACTCAACAGATCTCTATCTCAACTGAGTCCACATGAGAATCATCTAGAGTACCATCTCAAGCCTGACTCAACTGAGTCCACAGGAGTACAAAGGTAGGAGACCACATCGACTCAACTCTCACATAGAGGAGAACGATACACCCATCACATGGGCACACCCAACACTGGGGGACGACTCAACTCTCACACAGAGGAGAACAATGCACCCCATCACATGGGCATACCCAACACTGGGCTCTCTCACAAGTCGACTCAACTCAGTCATAGAGGAGAACGTATCCTGGAGAATGTCACTTGATGCTGCAATCATTAGCACTCCCTCTCAGCTAGGGAGGCATTCTCCACTAGGCCAAGTTTCTCAGTGAAGTACTCAGACTTCGTTCTGGCAAGCGGTTTGGTGAAGATATCTGCAATCTGCTCATGTGTAGGAAGGTACTGCACGTGTACTGCTTTCCTCTGCACCATGTCTCTGATATAATGGTATTTGATCTCAATGTGTTTCGATTTATTGTGAAACACGAGATTCTCAGAGAGATTCACACAACTCTGGTTATCCCAATGAATAATTGTAGAATCCATCTCATGTTCAAATAAATTTGTAAGGAGCTTGCGAAGCCACACTGCTTTGCGGACTGCCACACTCAATGCTATATACTCTGCTTCTGCAGTACTCAAAGCCACAGAGCTCTGTTTCCTGCTGCACTAGGAAACCATGGCAAATCCCAAGGTAAAACAACAACCAGATGTGCTCTTCCGGTCCACTGCGCTCCTTGCCCAATCTGCATCGGCGTATCCCTGCAATCTCATGTCTACATCGGAGGCATATCTCAGGCCATATCCAACTGTGCCTCGTAGATATCTCAATACATGCTTCGCTGCTATCCAGTGAGTCTGTCTCGGTTGACTCATGAACTGACTAAGTACATTCACTACATAGCATATATCAGGTTTGGTGTTAACCAGATACATCAATGATCCAATCAACTGTTTGTATAAATGTGGATCAATCTCGCCTGAATCAATAGAAGCCTCATTCATAGATCTATCACCATCGGTGTAGGCATGGATTTGCAGTCTGTCATACCGAATTTCTTCAATATCTCCACTGTATATTTTCCTTGACTCAGGAAAATCTCATCAGTCCTCTGCCATACTTCTAGTCTCAAGAAGTAGTGCATCATACCCAGATCCTTCATCTCGAATTCATAAGTCAATTCTCGCTTGCATTCAACAATAAGTCTTTCTGAACCTGTGAGGAATAATTCAACAACTTATAGGACCAAGATTAGGCACTCGTCACCAACAATGTGATAATATAGGTTTGGATCAACAACTCTCGCTGAAGCCCAAACTCATTGGGAATTCATCCATCTTCTCGTACCAAGCACAAGGTGCCTACTTTAGTCCATACAAGGCTTTCTTCAACCTGCACACATGAGATTTCTTGTCATGTATCACAAATCCCTCTGGCTGCTCGATGTAAACTTCTTCCTCAATCTCACCATTGAGAAAGGTTGTCTTTACATCCATCTGATGTAGTTTCCAACCCATAGATGCAGCTAGTGCAATGATAGTACGAATGGAAGTGTATCGGGCTACTGGAGCAAATGTCTCCTCATAATCAATTCCCTCCACCTGTGAGAATCCTCTAGCTACAAATCTTGCTTTGTACTTCTCAACACTTCCATCAACTGCATGCTTGATCTTATAGATCCACTTGGAAGTCACTACAGAGTTCCCTTCTGGTCTCAGAACGATATCCCACACATCATTCTTCATGATGGACTGATACTCTTCTGTCATGGCATCTTGCCATACCTGCTGATATGCTGCTTCTCCATGACAAGAAGGCTTAGTATCAATGATGTGGCTCATGGTTGAAACATAGCTCAAAAATCTCCGTGGTCTCTTACTCTCTCGGAATGTGCCTCGAGGAGCTGCATGTCCCTTTGCCTCCTGCAGAGTTTGTCGAGCCCAGACATGCCTTATATGGCCTACTGCAATGTCTCTAGGAACATCAACTGGAGCAACTGGATCAACTGGATCAATGGCTGTCTCCCTCTGAACTGCTGAAGGGGAGAAGGTATTGTCTCTTCCTTCTTCTCAAATAGTTTGACTCTCTCTGAGTCAAGTGACTCCCTCTGAAGTCGGAAGGATGAACATCTTCCTTTTCCTGTGTTGCTAACCTTGAGACATCTCATGTCTTCTTAGGTCCTCTATTGACTCTACAGTACTTTGTTGGCCTCCTGTACTAGGATAATAACCAAGATGGCCTCCCGTAGGAATAACAACCAAAATGGCCTCTTGTACTAGGATAATAATCAACCAAGAAAATTTGGACTCTCGTACCAGGGATAATGGTCCAAGTCACGAGGGCTCCCATACGTGGGATAATACCCTTCATTATAAAAAATGCAAGCAACTACAGGGTAATGATGAAATCAAATAAGGAATGTAGTACAAAACTTACCTTAGTCTACAGTCAATTCAAGCTTGCTTTTGGTCCTCTTGAGAAAGCTCAGAAGAAGAAAGTCTCATCTTTCATGTCTTCATCTCTCTGAGGTGGGTCTGGATCAATGTCAACAGTGGAGGCATGTTGTCTTCCTCTCTTCCTGGTAGGACAATTTCTCGCAAAGTGTCCATACTTGTCACATCTGAAACACTGGATCTTTAATTTCTCTTTTCTATGATCATACCCTGAAGCTGATGAAGTCTTCTTGCCTTTGAATGCTTGACTGAAGCTTCTTCTATTTCTTCCTCCTTTCTTTGTATGAAAGGCAAGAGCACGATTGTCATCATGAGGGGAGTCTTCCACTCCTCTAGCTATAAGTTTGATTTCTTCCTGGGTACAGTCTGTCCATAAACGATCAAAAGTAGGTAGTTCTGCTCTACCATTGATACTTTGAAGAAATGGTTCCCAATCTCTTGGAAGAGCATTGAGAGTGGTCAAGACAAGTTCTCTGTCTGATATGATTTCTCCAATGGCACCTAGCTGATCTCTGATCTCTGAAATCTTCATGAAGAAGGTAGCAACGGTGTCAACTTTTGTCATCTTGATATTTTGAAGCTGGCCCTTTAATGTAAGAGCTCTGAGGGTGTTGTTACTCCCAAACATATTCTTCAATGCTTCATACACCTCACGAGCTGTCTTCAGGTTGGCAATACGAGGTAGGAGATGATCTCTCACTGAATAGATGATTATCTTCCTTGCCTTGATGTCATCTTCCTTCCATTTTTCTTTCTCTTCATCGATCGCTGTCTCTGGTAAAGCCTTTTGTATCACACTCAATAGGTCATCCTCTTCCAGGGTGATCTGTGGTCTTGACTTCCAAGAACTGAAGTTGCTTGATCCATCAAGCCTATCTTCCACCAAGGTTCTGTTCCTCATGGTTTGCAGATTCTTCCACAAACCCTTAGCAACTAGGCTAGGAAACCTAACGGCTAGGCTAGGCTAGCAACCTTAGGTTTCGTTGGACTTATGATTGCCAACAATAAGCCTTGAAGGTCAGAAGAACACTGGTGAGCTGAAAAATTCCTTCAATGAGCTGCAAAAACCCTAAAAACAAAATTTCTCCAGAAAATTGTGAAACCCTAGAAACCCTAGGGCCAAAAATCCTAAATTTTCGGAAATGCAATCTAAGAGTTGCTGGAGGTGCGCCGAAGGAGGCCGTACACTCCTATGCCATTTTTAGTCCCAACGTTTCAGTGGAAGGTGCTGAAACAACCAAACAAGAGAGGGCATACCTTTTTCTGGAAACCCTAGGAGGGTCGTACGGCTCTGCAGAAGAGAGGACGACTTACTTGAAGGCTTGTGCAATAGCTTCTTCAAGACCTATGCTCTGATACCATGTTGAATTTTCACTATGCTAGGCTCAAGCATGAGGCTTATTTCATTTAGCATGTACTTGAACCATAAACAAATGCAGCTACACCATACACAAGTGCTGGAATAACCAAGATCAAAAGAAGAATTACCATGCACAAGAACACAAGAAATATCCTGGGAAACTCTGCTACTCAAGGGAAGAAAACCCAACAATCCTTTGCTATATTCTCAAGAGAAGATCCCCCAACCATAGGACCCTAATGCACACAAGAGGGTGCTCTACAACCTTGAAACTAGCGCCCAAGAGAGGTGTGCACTTCAGCCTTAAATGCACTTGCTGAAATTTAGAAATGTCAAGTGTGAGTGTGTTTCCTCAATGGGGAAATCACCTTTATTTATACAAGACCAGACACAACAATAGGTGTGTCTATTGGCACAACAAGGCTGACCTCAATAACTCATAAATATAATTAATTATAACAATAAACCTTAATTATCTTTCACATATGGTGGGGCCGACTTGTACCCTTTACATCACAATTAGGGTTACAAGTAAATCTTACACTTAGACAATATAGCAAGGGATCCACATGTCCACTAGTGCTCAACCACTAGGGACACGTCCACCTGTGCTCAGCCACAGGGACATCATACTTAACAGATCTCTATCTCAACTGAGTCCACATGAGAATCATCTAGAGTACTATCTCAAGCCTGAATCAACTGAGTCCACAGGAGTACAAAGGCAAGAGACCACATCGACTCAACTCTCACATAGAGGAGAATGATACACCCATCGCATGGACACACCCAACACTGGGGGACGACTCAACTCTCACACAGAGGAGAACGATGCACCCCATCACATGGGCATACCCAACACTGGGCTCTCTCATAGGTCGACTCAACTCAGTGACAGAGGAGAACGTATCCTGGAGAATGTCACCTGACGCTGCAATCATCAACACCAACAAGCTGTATAGGCCCTCATACCCGACACCAAGCATCACTGCTGTGTCAGCATTTGCTCCCACAGGATATAAAAACACATGTCCACCGTAGAAGACAACTCCAAATCCACTCTCATCCAAAGTTGACACCGAGAGGAAATTAACAGTGAACTCTGGAATATACAATACCTCGTCAACCTCCAGAAAACCTCCCGACTCTAGTTGGAATCTCACCCTTCCAACCCCCTTTACTGCAAGTTGTGGGCCGGCTCCACAATTCACTTTGCAGTTCGAGTCTATCTCTGTAAGATCGAGGAAAAATGACCTTAACCCAGTCATGTGTCGAGAAGCTCCACTGTCCACAAACCACGACTCAATGTCCTTGAACACTAGGCACCCACTGCCAACGGGACCAGTCATGAGAGAGAACTCCCTCTCATATCTCTCAGCAAACTCTGCAATCTCTGGTGATGCTGACACCTCTGGTTCCGACTTCTTCTTCTTCTTGTTTGGACACTGACTAGCGTAGTGGCTAGTCTTGTGACATGCAAAGCATCTCACCTTGCTCATGTCCTTCTTCTCATTGCTCTTTACCACAAGAGCAACGTTCTTGTCGTTTGCACCATCCATTGCCTTTACTTGAGACCCCTCCCGGGTCTCCTCCTGCGTAAAATCATCCCAAAATCTGCTCCAGTCAGGGAGCTTCTCTTTCCCCACCACACACTTCACGAAAACCTCCCACTCCTTGGTGAAACCTTTGAGGGCTATCCGCACCAACTCTGAGTCAGGGATAACTTCTACAACAACTGCCAATTTGTCCTTCACTTGTGCAACCCGGGTGAGGTAGGTGGCCACACTCTCTCCTTTGGCCATCCTATCACTATGGAGCTTGTCCCGGAGAGCATTTTCTGGTTTCCGTTCTTTGCCTCATACAAACTTTTCAGTGCATCCCACATTTCTTTGGCCATCTTCTTCTTAGCCAAGTGTGGAATAAGGTGGTCTTTGACCCCATCCAAAATGATTCTCTGAGTCTTGGCTTCCTTCACTTCATGAACATCAAGAGCTATGGGATCTGAAGCAGGTACATGCACGATGGTGTTTGCAAAAGACCATAATTTGTTCTCCTTGAGAACATTGCTGATTCTAACTGTCCAGTGCAGGTAGTTGGAGATCCCCTGCAACCTATCCTCAAACCTGATGCTGGAAGTCATCTTTGTCCACCCGACAAAGAGTCTCTCCTCCCTTCTTCAAGCAAATGCCCCGGCAAATCACTTGCTGTCTCAAGTGCCAAAGCTGCCCACTGAACTTCGGAGCACCTGCTCTGATACCATGTTAAAATTAGTTCAGAAACTCACTATATTATACTCAGATTTCAGTCTTCAATTAAGTCTCAACAGTCAAGCATGAAAACCCAATACTAACTATATTTAATGAGCAGAAACACTGAATAATATAGATATGGAACTAAATCAGCAGCGGAATCATTCACAAACAGTAGACAAAATACACTTTTGGCACCATAAAAAATCTGGGCAAAACCCCAAGAAGAATAACACAGGAAAATAGTGACAAATTAAGGAGATTTCTTATTAAGCTCTAGAGAAAGACACTGAGATAACAACAGCCATTTACAGCAAGAATATAACATAACTCAACTCAGAAAATGTGCCTCTTCTACAGTTAGAAAACTATGCCAAAGAATCTAGAAATCCGTGACAAGTCTCTCCCTATGAAACTGCATCAAATTTCTGTTCAATGATGAACTGTACGGCCTGTACTTCAGCATTAACTTTCTTGAACAGTGTGCACGATTTTCTGTACCAACAGTAAAAAAAATACAGATTCTAAACCAAGATTTTGTTTTGAAATCAGAGCCACGATTTCAGTGCATACCTCAACTGTACAGTCTAGCAAATCCGTACAGTACAGACTTCTTTAGCTGCTGTACGGTCCTGTTCAATATCAGCTGCAAGTGTCTTGGGATGCATGCCCACTTCCTCTCCTGAAAGATGTGTTTCCCTTGCCTGCTGTCCTTCTCCTTTCTCCACGCTCAAAGATTTCTTGGGATGTGTGACCCTTCACCTCCCACTCCTCTCTCCTCAAAGTGTGTGCCCTCCTTCTCCACTAATGCTGTCTTTATGCATTTCCGAAATGTAACAGCCCTAACCCTTGGTCTTCCAATGAGATTGATGGTCAAGATTAGATCTTGCCTTCATGAGATCAACGGTCATGACTTAATCATCCGCTGAGGTCACTTAAGTCACTAAAGTGACCCATAACATCATAAAGTCACTGTTACAGTAAAAAATTAATAGACCCAACTTTATAAAATCAGTTTATAAAGTTACTTTATAAAAACTCATTATAAAGTCACTAGGGAGAAAGTGTGCTCGATCACTTCCGCACGCTGAGCTCCACCAATGCAGAAGTACCTCCGAGCTACCAAATTCTAACAACTTTGACCAAGGCATCCAATCCCAACTCTGGACATCGAGGACGTCTTTGTAAGTGTTGATGCCTCTCAAAAAATCTCAAGGCGAAGAACAAGGCTATCCTAGTTAGCATTTTTCCTTTATGTAGAGAACAAGAGATCATTGGAGGGAATGGTCATTGAAGGACAATTTAGATTAGGTTGGCCCTTCTAGCTGAAATGGAGTTTCATTGCCTCTAAGGCTTGCTAGATGCTTTGAGCAACAAAAGTGCTTTTCATCTTTACATTGGTTAGAGCGACAATAAGAGTTTGCAAATTAAGACCCACCCATGATTTTTTTGCCTAGAGGCACTCATAAAAGGATGCAATTTCTTAGGAATACCTTCCAAGCTTCATTGCCTTCCAATGCTTCTTTGACCCATTTGGTGTAAAGCGCCTGGGCTTGGGTATGTACTTGATGATACCCCTCCTTAATCCTTGGGAGTGCAACATAAATTCTAGTTGATTGGCTACAACATTGCTAGTGATATAGGACGTTATTATTGTATCCACCATATCTTGTGTTTACTTTCATGTCCATATGCAATTATAAAATCTTATATGGTATTAGAGCTCAGTTCTAGGTCATTTGGGAAATGCAGTAGGGTGTTTGAATTGAAGACACACATGTTTGGGAAAATCAAAGGCAATAAATGTGCCCCTTGATAAATAAGTTTGGTCATGCTTTCTGACTTGTAAGTAGGCCAAATTAGGTTGCATGTCAAGTTGCAAAGAATCTGTGAGGAAAGGCAAGTAAATATTTTGTGTGGTTTGGGGTAATCAGATTCAAAATCCTTCATAGTTGGCTTGGAGTAATCTTGATGAAAACTTGTGTCAATAGATTCAAGGTGATCGACGATTTGATAGTTGTATTGGAGCTCTTGCTTGAAGGTGCTATTGGATGAGCAACAACAAGCTTTAGTGTTGATATCTTATGAATTTACTATTTAGTGACTGTTATCGTGCAATTTGTACTTGCCCAAAGCCAAAGGCAAGTGGATACTGAATTGGCGTAACAAGGAGAATGACCTATCACTGTCACCTTAATAGGACACCTTTTTCTATTTAGGAGTATGTCACAATACCCCAGGGGAGACGTCCCCAGTGACCTGAGGGTTTGATAAGGCTAAGGTAAAGCTATAAGAAAGTCCCACCCCTCTCACAGGTCACTCAGATCAAAAGTGTCATAGTTTTATTGAGATGAAGCAAAATATAAATTAAGTGTACCTGCCCAGAACAAGACAACAAGTAGAAAATAAATGCAATTTGCAAGTACCATATGGTGTCAATGCTTCATAAAACCATAAACTTCTGAAAGATAAACAAGCTGATATAGAACTGAAGTAATGTGAATATTTATAACAACAATGAATATTTAGCAACAACCACGACAATTATGCCTCAACAATGCTTAAAAATGACAAGAAATAATAGCCTTAAGTTAACAAAATGATAATAGTTGTCAGAAGCAATTATGGCAATGTCTAATCAGCTTTTAGGATGAATTTGCTGCTGTTATAGATGGCTGTAGCAGTCTTTTGCAACAACAACAAATTAGTTAGTGAGTTAGTCTAGCTTAAAGTTAGTAGAAGTCTTAGGGAAGATAGTTTAAGAGTTGTTTGGTCAATCAATCACTTGTGAGGAGTGGACTAGTGCCTTTTAGGGTAATGGAGTCAAGGTTAGCAGCGACAACTCTTAGAGGAAAACAACAATGATAATAGATAACCTAAAGGGAGGGATGAGATGATTGAGGTGTTAGTAACCTAAGGCCTCAATGTCTATACCCTAGAAGGAAAGATTGCTAGAAAGTAAGTAACCTTAGGCCCTAGCGATTTCCTTCTTCCTTAGATTAAATTTGAAGTAAAATGTATGAAGCAAATCAAGTGATGATACTAGAATGCTACAAAGGTAGGGCTCTAGTGTATACTTCAAAAGAAGTGTTTTCTAGCAATTTCAAGTAGGTGGAAAATTCTAAGGAAAATGATAGTAATATATGCTTCTCCCCTAGGGTTTCAAACTAGCAATTTCATAATCTTTGATATGAACAAGCAAATTTACCATAACCATTCAAAAATAAATGAAGAATTGCAGATGTACTTACTTCATCAAGAATAATCTAGCAACAAACCCTAGTTGAAGACTTTCCTCCATGAAAAAATGCCAAAATAAACCAAGAATAGCCTCTCCAAGAAGTTGCGCACCCCTTAATTTCAGCCAAATACCCTTAAAGGGGGCCGAATTTCAGACCTCACACTTGTGTGAGTGAAAGATGATAAAAAAATGAGAGTTTTATCTCTCTATTTATACAATATCAATGACCTTTAATTAAAATTTAGGTCAGAAAAGGCCGACATGGCCAAATTACATAAAGAATTCAGTTTTTACATAAATTCAAAGAATTAAACCTTAAAATGTGTAATAGAGGTGACGTCATGCCCTCCTAGGGTAACGTTGGGCCTCATAAGTGGGACGTTAGGCCCCATGAGCAAAATGTTAGGCCTTCCAAGGCCTCCGGATGATGCCACACGTGCCACCTAGCACACAACTGCCTCCATCATGTCCATCTAACGCTGGGTGACGTCTAGGGTCACAAGGGTGACGTCATGGGCCTCCCAAGGCCAACGTTCAGGGGGGAGAGCAAGATCCCCCTAGGTCCAGGCCTGCCAAAGTGTCTCAGGTGGAACGCCCTTCTTTTTCTCTGGTGCAAGCCCTTGGTGTATCTCTGCCCCTGGCTGGGGTCACAACATCCATCTGGTGGGATTTTAGCCCCATGGAGGTCTGAGCTAATCATCTCCCCATATGTACTTGTCCACCGGGCATGGTCCTGCAACAATAAGAAGTACGCCCTCCATGGGCTCATAAGTCACAGGGATCATAACAATGTCAATCACGTCTAATATTCAAATTACCCAAACATGTGCATCAAACCCCCCTTTACCCAGACAAATGCTCAAAGACGTTATGCAAATTAACAAGCCAGGTTTGGAGAGGGTCTCAGAATGTCCTATTGGGCTAATCCTCCTCAAGTTTGGGGTGTTTCCCAGGCGAAGACCAATCTAGGTCATGTAGGTGTATGAAATGGTGTAGGGAATGTTTGGGCAAGGGGTGCAGTGATAATAGGGAAATGTAGGTCTTACCTGTGGGTGCCTCTGTAGAAGGCGAGCTGCACCTTGTCATGGATGCCATTTTTTCCTAGCCCATTCAATGCCTTTTATTCTTTGTCTTATTGCTTTTTCTTTCAAGAGAATAGCTCGGGGACACTGTCTTGGCGTGGTGACCAGTGGTGACAGTGTTAACCCACAATTACTTCACGAAAATATGAAGGCTGGCTCGTGATGAGACCCCATTTCTCTTGGCTATGCCACCAAGAGCCACTACCCTGGTTTGGTGATCAGATGGATTGTAGTGTCATACCACTACATGCCCATGGACCTAATAGGTCGGCTCATGATGAGACCTCCTATCCACCAACTAGATCTTGAGTTTTTTATTTTATTTTACGGGTTCCCTTTTCTTGCTGAGAAGCCATTTATTGCTTTCTCGGGAATCCCTGGGCGAAGCATCTCAAGGTTTCATTTTGGCTTTTAACTTTTGCCAACTACTTTTACCCTCTGGGCCTTTAGCCCCTTCTTCCCACAAGGCAAGGTACAACCTTTACTAGCTTGGAAAAACCCAATGCCCGAACCAAAGTAGGGGAAAGATGAGAGGGACAATGATGAAAAGTGGTAAGTATGGAAGGAATGGACGATGACCTTTCATAGACCCACCTAGTGGCAACTCATCCCTAAGGGAACCAACTTACTAGGGCACTTTGTCATCTCCCTAGGTATGGACAAGTTAAAGAGCATAATTTCAATTTTCTAAACAAACGTCATGAAACAAAAGAGAGTTCAGTGCACATATTCAAATGCTTCGAAAATTAGAGTGACACATACCATGATACCCGGACTCATTACCTCATGGAGCAAGACCCATTGCTACTTAAGAATCAAGTTGATGGAATGGATGTTGCTGCTGCTGATGGATAGGACGCATTGATGAAAAGATGGGCCCTCCGGGGCCAAGCTCAAGTCACATGACTCTCGATACTCCATGCCTAGGACCTGTGGGCCTCGAGACATAATCTCCTTGGTTATCCCTAGGATAGGGGATAAGAGTGACCATGTTTGTATTCTCCATTGTCAAAAATGGTTGAACCAAACCAGAATCGGTGATTTAGATTGGTTCCTTATTGTACTGGTGGGTTTGTGTACAAAACATATCAAAACTGGTCAAACTATATGATTATGTACAATGTTGGTTGGTTCTCAAGAAACAAAAAAAAAAATTCAACAAATCGATTTTTTGTTTAACCTTTACTGTTAAATTCTTCAAGTTGAATAACTACATAGAGAGTTGTGGAGCAAGTTGAATAACTGCATAGAGAGTTGTGGAACAAGTGTGCCCAAACTTGTGGAACAAGCACGTTGAAAGTTGCGGTAAGGCATGAAACTTATGGTAGTACGAGTCACAAATAGATGGGAATCATAAATGTAGGAAAATTTATGAGAGAAGTCCAAGTGATAATGAGTTACCTATTTCTTGATGGCTTGAAAATATGAAAGGTTTGTGTTGACATACTTGTAAATCACTCAAACCATTGAGAGTTGAGAGCTTTAGGAGAATTTTAGGCAGGAAAATTCCTAAAGAGGTCGAAATGGCAATGTTGAAGAAACCCTAATTTTTAGGCTTTAATACTGTTACCACAATCTAGTAGCACTAGGTGCAAAGCCTTCACACGACACTAAGACTAGTGGGACATGGAAGATGTTGCCACTGTCACCTAGGCAACAAATTCCCTCTCTTTAGTGAAGGAATAGTATCCAACACAAGGGAGACTTCCCCAATAGCCTTCAAGAATCCCTAGGCAAGACACAATCAAGTTCAGGGACCCACAGGGCGACTACTCAAACTACCACCAATGAAAATGATAGACAAAGTATTAATGAGGTGGTGAGACAAGAGAATTTATAGATTTGAAGTAATGAGGATCTAGGTTAATTTAATAGGTTTTCCAAGTGCTCAAGAGGATCTTCGAATACCTAAAATGAAGAAAAAGTCTAGGGTTGTTGTAAAACTGTGAAAAAGGATATAAAATTACAGCAGTAAAGTAAGTTATTACAGTAGAAAATAAATAGCCCTTTGACATGCAATAATTCATTGAAGAAAGAGGGCTAAACAATGAGCTAAATTAGGGTTTCAATTACCAACAAAATCAGAAAATTAAAGAGCAATAAACAACCCTAAAACCCTAGACGTTTTGCCCTAGAAGGTTGTTATAACACTTTAGGAATATAAATTAAGGATTTAACAATGTATATTAGGTCAACAATATGCCAAAGTGCTAAAATGTCTTATTCTTTTATTGCTGAAAATGAAAGATTGTTGTAATAAAACCCTAAATTAACCCTAAAGCAGCAAAAAGAAAGTACAATTCAGAAAATAGTGATTGACTATGGGAGAAAAGACAAGTCCCTACTTCGTTTTTGGGCATATGGGGTCAGTCAAGGATCCCTTTGAAGAGAAATGAGTGAATTTTTTGTAGGGTGATACGCTGAGGTTGTCCACTACTAACCCTAGGAGATCCTCCTAAATGTTAAGAGACAAATCAAGAGAAGGTTCTCCACTAGACACCTTCCAAGAGCTTTGATAAGAAGGGTTTGTTCAAGAATAATCTAAGAGAATGCTTAACTAACACTAGAGAAACAACATTACACTTAAATGCGTTCATAAACATAACCACAAGATGAAAAGAGACCACTTACTCAATAAATCTTTCATCCATCAAAGCCCTGGCAATGATCATCCAAGTAGTAGTAGAGAATCCACAAGCATAACTCCTCCAAAAATTCACTCTAACTAGCCATCCATAACATTCTTCATAAGAGAGAACAAGTAGAAGTAGACAAGTAGTTATATATCTCCACAAGTAGCAATGATTTACAAGTGATAAGTGCTTCTTTTGTTTATATGAGAGATCTAGCACCCTTCTCACACAATAGAAGCCCTAAAAACATAAAATAAGGCCTTTATCTCTCATAAACCCTAGAGATAAGGCAACAATACATAAAAAATCCATGATACATGAGTGGATAGGTCTCTAAGACCCCTAATGATGCCTCCAAGATGAAGTAAAGTAGCTCAAATCTCTAATTGTCCCACATACAAGTGCTCTAGAACTCACATGTGTGGCATCTGTGGCCCCAAAAGGGAATGGCTCACCCAAAAAGTGATGAATAGGGGCTCAAAAGTGAAACATTGCCATGAAAGGGTGCAACATTTCATCTCCAAGAGGTGCTTCATGTCTCCAAAGGGTGAGATGTCTCATCAAAAGGTGCCATATAATCATCAAGAAGCCCCAAACATCACATCAAGGTGCCCCATCATCAAAAGGTGCAATGTCCCATCATAGAATAACAACGTCCCATCATCAAAGGGTACTATCATCAATGAAAAGGTGCCACATCTTCTCTCCAAGTGCAATGTCCTCAAGCAAAGGTCGAATGTCCTCTAGAGAAGGTGGAATGTCATATCAAATCATCATCATCATGATGCAACGTCCCATCACCAAAAGGCTCAACGTCATACCCCATGTGTGCTAGGGTGTCTCGTCAAGGGAGCCATGTCATCAAAAGGCTCAACGTCCTCCTAGAAGTGTGAGACGACCTCTCTAAGTGGTGGGGTTGCCCTCCATAAAAGGGTGCTAGTAGCCTCTCATATCCTCCGAAGGATCCATGTGCAATCCATCATTTGAGGAGGGGCTTATGTGGTCCAATGCATCATTAAGACTAGAGACAAGGTACATAATCCAAACACAACATATAAAGTGTAAAATTTCAGACCCCACCCAGTTTCAAGTCTCGCTGATTTTCAGTGAGTGTTTAATGCCCAAACCCAATTTTATGGCAGCCAAATAAACTCAGCGTGTAAACAAATTTTCAGAACTGAAACATGAGGATTCTAAACAATTTTTTAATGCAGAAATAAAAACATATCAGCAGCACAATATTCAAAAAATTTACACAGAATTTTTTGGTCTAACAGCGACCCTGGAAAAACCCACAAGGGGAAAACCAGTGTGAGAGGGAGTTTTTATTATTTCAGTGGTCTGAGGAAATGCCTTTTACAACAGTCAATAATTTCAGAAATTTAATACAAACTTATCTCGAAAACCGTGCCAAGCCTTGTCTTCAAAATACTGAGCCAAACTCCTCGAAATTCGTAACAGAATTTTTTGTACAAATGCACAGGTCAGCTCCTTGATTTCTGTGCCCCCTTTGACTGTATGACCACCTCGAAAAATGTGCCAAACAACAACACAAATCTGTGCAATAAATGCCTGTACGACAGCCTTGGGAATTGTGCCAAAACTAAAAAAAACACAACAAATTTCCTGGATTTCTGTGCAGCAAGAAACATCAGTATGGATTGCTAAAATCCATACAGTACGACCTGTTCCTCTTGCTGTACCTTTCTCCTTGATTTTTGTGCAATTTTTGACTGTACGACCTAAAAAATCCGTACAGTACGGTCCTCCTTCAATGCTGTACCTTGCCTCGATTTATGTGCCAACTTTCAAGCTGTACAACCTCTTAAATCCATACAGTACGACCTGCAATTAATGCTGTACTCTCTCCTAGGTTTGTGTGCCAATGCTAGCCTTGGAATGCGTGCCCTTAGGAGCAAAAAGCTCCTCCTCAAGTCTACTTGACTTCTCCTTTTTCAGCTCTCTCTAAAAAATGTTGAACAACCCAAGAATGGGTGCGCCCTCTACCCTAATCGACCTCATGAGGGAAGGTGAAGAGTCTCTCAATCCAACAGTGTAAATAAAGTCACTTAAGTTACCCACTTTCCCTAAGTCCAAAAAGTCACCTTTTAATTTGTCTCTCACAAATTAAATGACTAGGGTCCACATTAGGAACTTTCTCACCCCTTAGGCGCCTAGGTGATGAGAAACACTTGCCTATGTACTTTTTAATTATTTTAACACTCCCTCTTACCGAGGAAAGTGTTACTCACCACTCCAAGCTTGTCCCTGAAGAATACAAACTTGCCTTTGCCCAAGGCTTTGGCGAGTATGTATGTCCGCAACCTGCTCATCTGTAGATATGTACTGTAGCTCAACTGCTCCTCTCTGAACATAATCCCGGATGAAGTGATACCGAATCTCAATGTGCTTAGACCTGTCGTGAAAAACTGGATTCTCAGAGAGTTTAATACAACTTTGATTGTCACAGTAAATTATAGTAGGTCTCAACTACACACCAAACAATCCCACCGGCAACTTGCGAAGCCAAAGAGCCTCACAATTGGCTTGACTGGCAGCCATATACTCAGCCTCTGCAGAACTCAAAGCCACTTACTTTTGCTTCCGACTGAACCAAGACACCACTGTTGAGCCCAATACGAAACAACATCCAGAAGTACTCTTTCGGTCATTGACACATCCTGCCCAATCTGAATCTGTATAGCCCACCAATCGAACTCCATCCTCCCCAGATAGTCCAGACCATAATCCACTTTACCACAAAGATACCTGAGCACATGTTTTGCTGCCACCCAATGTACTCTTCTAGGCTCCACCATGAACTGACTAAGAGTGTTTACAACAAAACAAATATCTACCTTGGTATTGACCAAATACATCAATGAACCGATCAACTGACGATATAAAGTGGAATCAACCAACTGTGACTTAGAAGCATGAAGCTTCTTCTAGTTAGTAATCACGTGTGTGGTCATAGGCCTACAATCCTCCATTTGGAATCTCCTCAGAATGTCACAAACATACTTCCCCTGTCCCAGGAAGATGTGTCCAGGCTCTTTCCAAACCTCCAATCCCAAAAATTAATGCATTAGTCCAATATCAGTCATCTCAAACTCTAAAGCAAGGCTCTCCTTGTAGCTAGTGACGAGTCTCTCTGCCCCTGTAATGAAAAGATCATCAACATATAACAAGAGTATGAGAGGATCCTCTCCAACCACAATGAAGTATAGGTTGGGATCTACCTCACTCTTCTCAAAGCCCAACTGCTGCAAGTAGGCATCAATCCTAGAATATCAAGTTCTGGGAGCTTGTTTCAGCCCATACAATGCCTTCTTCAGTCTGCACACATGAGAATCTCTCCCATGCACGTCAGAGCCCAATGGCTGCTCAATGTACACCTCCTCCTGTATGAGACCATTTAGAAATGCGATCTTCACATCCATCTGATGGATCTTCCAACCCATCTCTCCCGCAATAGAGATCACTGACTTGATCGAGGTATATCTGGCAACTAGATCGAAGGTCTTATCATAGACAACTCCCTCAACTTGTGAGAACCCCCGAGCCACAAAGCGAGCTTTGTACTTCTCAATGATGCCATCTGCAGCATACTTGAGTTTATAGAGCCACCTGGAAGTCACCACTGACTTCCCCTCAGGTCTAGGAACAATCACCCAAACATCATTCTTCATGATGGAATTGTACTCTTCCATCATGGCATCTCTCCAAATTTGTATTCCAACAACCTCCTCAAAAGTGGAAGGATCAGACTCCCTGATGTTGCTCACCATCGCAATGTAGCTGCAAAATCTCTTGGGAGGTTTACTCTCCCTCACAGCTTGCCTGAGATTCCTCACTGATCCCTGTGCCTCCCTCAAAGTATCCCGAAGCCACTTGGGCTTCCTCCTCTCTGAAGTAGTGTCCCGTGGAGGGGACTCTCCTTGCTCAACCCCATCACCTGAAGACTGTGAACATGAAGTAGAATCTGGAGAACTTGATCCTGAAACCTATGGACCAGTAACATGTGATCCTGACATCTGTGGCCCTGTAACCTGTGGACCAGTTGTCACCGGAACTGGTGGTCCGAACTCTGTGTCACTGAAGTCTGCTGTGGACTCACCTGAATGTGAGGTGATGACTGCTCACCCCTCTCTGTCCCTCATGACTTCCTAAAGGCTCCACCCTCCTCAAATCTCACATCCCTTCTCAAAACTGTCTTCCTCAAGGAAGTATGTATATGCGGAAAGCCTTTGAAGTCTTGCTATACCCAACAAAGATCCCCTTCTCTGCCGTGGGTTCTAGCTTTGTCCTCTTCTCAGGAGGGACATGTGAATATGTAAGGCACCCAAAAATCCTAAAGTGCTCCACCTCAGGCTTCTTACCAGAGAAAGCCTCCTCATGAGTCATACTCCCCACTGCTCTGTGTGGACTCCTGTTCTGTAAATAAACTGCAGTGTAGCATGCCTTAGCCCAAAGAAAAAGTGGTGGCCCCTGATCATGTAACATGGCTCTCGCAGCCCCAACTATGGCTCTGTTCTTCCTCTCAGCAACTCCATTCTGTTGTGGGTTTTAAGGAACAATCAACTCTCTCCTGATGCCCTCTCTTGCACAAAAGTCCATGAACTCCTTGGAGGTATATTCACCCCCATTGTCTCTCCTCAGAACTTTGATTTTCTTCCCAGTCTAGTTCTCCACAAGAGATTTGAACTCTTGAAGACCCGTCCTTTGGTCTTCATGAAGAAAATCTAAGACTTCCGTGAGAAGTCATCAATGAATATGACATAGTATAAACAATTAGTCAAAGATGTCGAAGACATCGGGCCACATACATCAGAATGAATAAGATCAAGTATACCTGCTGCTCTACTGTCACTGCTTGGAAAAACAGTCTTGGTGTACTTTCCCAAAGCACACCCCTTGCACAACTCCTGGTGCTCTGTACTGAACTCTGGAACTCCAGTCACAATCTCCCTCAATAACCTTAGAGCCCCATGATGCAAATGGGCCAACCCCCTGTGCCATAGCTCACAAAGATCACTGTTGCTGGTAGAATGACATAATGCACTCGCTCGCTGGAACATGAGCTTGTACAACTTCTCATGTTGAGTCCCAATCACTTTGGCCGAAGTGATACTGGACCCCTTAGGGAATAGGAGCACCTGTCCATCACATAACAACACCTCATAACCCCTCTCCTCAATAGCAGAAACTCAAACCAAGTTCTTCTTCAAGCCATGAACATATAGGACCTCTCTCAACAACATGGGAGGTAGAGACTCCCTCTGAAATGATACTGTCCCACTACCAACTGCCTTGACCACCCGGTCATCTCCAAGCACTACCTCAAGATCACCAATCTGAGTAAGATCTGTCAAGTGCTCACGAACACCTGTTATATGGCGGGAGGCACCACTGTCAATATACCACACACTGGAATGAGTGGTCCTAGTGGAAAGACATACTACTAAGGAAAACTCCTTATCAAACCTGACGGAGAACTCCTCCACCGTTGCTGAAGCTGCCATCTGCTTCTTCTTCTTGTTCGGACACTGTCCTGCATAGTGCCCAAACTTGTGACATGCAAAGCACTTGACTTTGCTCATGTCCTTCTTGCCTTCACCCTTCGGTTTGTTTCCTCCTTTAGGACCCTTTTTGAATTTCTTCTTGTTGTTGGCAGCAAGAGCCACATTCTCCTCATCATGACCTGTAGATGAACTGCCATTCACATAACTTCTCCGGGTCTCCTCCCGAACAAAATCATCCCAAAGACGTTTCCACTTTGGAAGGTTCTCCCTAGCCACAATGCCCTCAACAAAAACAACCCATTGTTTGGAAACTCCATTCAATGCTGTCCTCACAAGTTCACTGTCAACAATGGCCTCCCCCACAGCTCCAAGTTCATCTCTCATTTGTGTCAACCTGGTAAGATATGTGACCACATTTTCAACCTTGGTCAGTTTAATGCTTTTTAGTTTTTCTCTCAAAACCATCTTCCGGTTTTCATTTGTACTCTGGTACAACTTCGTCAAGGACTCCCACATCTCATAGGCATTGACCTTCCCTGTCACATGAGGAATCAAATGGTCCTTGATGGCATGAAGGATAATTCTCTTAGCCTTGATACTCTTCTTGGTGTATGCTGCTAGAAGAGTAGCATCTGTGGGCACATTCACAGGATTTGTTGTGGAGTTCTCAACAATATCCCATAACTCACTTTCTTGCAACAACAAGATCATCCTTTCCTTCCAAGCACCAAATTTCTTTGCCCCATCAAGTTTGTCCTCAACCCTCAAACCAGTAGCCATTGACCCTTTTCTACTGAAAATGAAAAATTCAAATTTCTGTCCGGTGAAGTGACTTCTATTCCACTTTTCTGACTTGCTGATATAAATCTGCCTCTCTTTAACTCAACTCTGATACCATGTAAAATTTCAGACCCCACCCAATTTCAAGTCTCGCTGATTTTCAGTCAATGTTTAATGCCCAAACCCAGTTTTAAGGCAGCCAAATAAACTCATCATGTAAAATTTTTTTCAGAACTGAAACATGATGATTCTGAACAATTTTTTAATGCAGAAATAAAAACATATCAGCAACACAATATTCAGAAAATTTACACAGATTTTTGGTCTAACAGCGACCCTGGAAAAACCCACAAGGGGAAAACCAGTGCCAAGCTTTGTCTTCAAAATACTGAGCCAAACTCCTCGAAATTCGTAACAGAAATTCCTGTACAAATGCACAGGTCAGCTCCTTGATTTTTGTGCCCCCTTTGACTGTACGACCACCTCGAAAAATGTGCTAAACTGCAACAACACAAATCTGTGCAATAAATGCCTGTACGATCGCCTTGGAACTGTGCCAAAACTCAGAAAATCACACAACAAATTTCCTCGATTTCTGTGCAGCAAGAAACAGCAGTACGGACTGCTAAAATCCGTACAACATGGCCTGTTCCTCTTGCTGTACCTTTCTCCCCGATTTCTGTGCAATTTTTGACTGTACGGCGGCCTACGGCCTCCTCAAAAATCCGTACAATACGGTCCTCCTTCAATGCTGTACCTTGCCTCGATTTCTATGCCAACTTTCAAGCTGTACAGTCTTTTAAATCCATACAGTACGACTTGCAATTAATGCTGTACTCTCTCCTCGATTTGTGTGCCAATGCTAGCCTTGGAATGCGTCCCCTTAGCAACAAAAAGCTCCTCCTCAAGTCTGCTCAACTTCTCCTTTTTCAGCTCTCTCTCAAAAATGTTGAACAACCCAAGAATGGGTGCGCCCTCTACCCTAATCGACCTCATGAGGGAAGGTGAAGAGTCTCTCAATCCAACGGTGGAGATTGGATGAGATCAACGGTGTAATTAAAGCCACTTAAGTTACCCACTTTCCCTAAGTCCAAAAAGTCACCTTTTAATTTGTTTCACAAATTAAATGACTAGGGTTCACATTAGGCACTTTCTCACCCCTTAGGCGCCTAGGTGATGAGAAACACTTGCCTAGGTACTTTTTAATTATTTTAACATAAAGTGAGTCATATGGATACAAAAGCCATTAGATAGATCTCACAAAGTATCCTCTTCAAACTTCACACTAGCTTATTAAGTTATACAATTTGCCAAGTCTAGGTATGTGAGCATCATTATTACCCCCTATTAGGTGTGCCAGTACCCAGGCTAAGAAGCATGTCCCAAGGAACCCTTCGAGAAGTATGTGTAGTGGTATGTGGTATGGATTGGGTTTACTTCATAGGTTGATTGTCATTGACATGCAAGGCCATGTATAATAGTGATCCTCATGAGTGCCTTTGTAGAGGGAGTGCTTAGGCAATGAGGTACCCTTTCCTCGGTACCGTGTCTTTCCAAACCCCTGTTTGACTTTTTTTCTTTATAGCTTTAGTTTTTTTTGGCTTTCGACATTTGATTTGCTGAGTCCTTTTGTAAGATATGCATTCATTGCATAGGACTTGGGGTGATGACCTCTTAGCGAGGGGGTAGAGATCAAGCTTCTTTCTTTCTTGTTTTTTAACACTTTGCTTTTCTTGCTTGTTTCTTTGCCCCACATTTTGAATTAGGGCTTTTTCTCTTTCTCTATCATACTTTTTCTAAAGCTGCATCAACCTCGGGCATTCGAGCCCCTTCTTCTCATGAGATTATGAAGCACAAACCTTTTTGGGATACATGTAACAACTAACCCAAAAGAAAGGACAGTGGATAGGGCATAGATGGAAAATGTTATTCATGGTAAGGGATATGGACACACTACCCCCATTAAGGCCCCCCAATAGTACAACTTTGCCCAAGAGTGACAACACTTGACTAGAAGATGATAATGACCACCAAGGTGAAACAAGGAAAAAAGTATAAATTCAAAGCTTCACGATCCATTATCCAATTCAACCTATGATCACCATTTTCATGCCTCAAGTATTGACATTATCACTTGATATTAAGTGTCAGGACTCAGAACAATATATCTGAATGTGCAATGCACAATGTCATCTGAGTTAGCTGAGTTGAGCATTTAATGGAAGGCATCTTTGGGTAATTGTCTGTGGAGAGTCTGGGATGACATCATCGGAGCCGCTGTCTGGAATGTGGACCACTGAGAAAATAATCTCCTCTAGTTACCCCTAGAAGTGAAGGGGTAACAGATACCGATTGATATGAGCACAGTAACAACAGTTCAAAATACTCACATACAAGGAAACCGAACAAGAGAGCAAGTATGCAAGTAAAAGAGGAGATTGCTGAACTGTACACATGTCGTACAGTCTATATTGCAGTAGGTTATATGGGATCACAAAACTAACGGTGTGTGATCATCTTTGACCAAGTCTTCCCTAAAATACAATAAAGTAGGCGAGTAATCATTTAGGATCAAATCACCCAATAAAGACATAATACAATTGTACTAAAGTGCAGAGGAGATAAAGTACAAATACAATACATGTGTGAACACATCCACTAGATTACGCCTCAACAAGGATTGTGGCATTGCCTTTATAATATGTGAACCATTGCAAAGCTTCCTAACATCATTGACAACACCACTTCTAAAGAACGAATGTTCTTTGGCACTTCAAGGTTTGTCATTTTTAGATACATAATTAAAACCCTCCTTTGTGCAACATTTGAGGAATGTCCCTAGTGGACATTGGCTTCTCATCCTAGAGTGGATTATCTATCTGAGCACTTTATTATATTATTATATAAATATAGGTTATATTTGTAAAAAACATTATTACAATTTTTAGAATTAAAGCTGCAAAGGGAAATATGGTTAATTTGCAACAGCTCTTGTATGGGCCTCTTGGGAGTCATACAGCTGGGTGTGTTTGATTGACTTTATTTTCATTCCATGAAAGTGATATTCTTTATGCTTTTTATTATTCTTTCCTCCATTGTAGAATTCACTGTTAACCTTTATAATATAATAGAATCAGGTTACTACATCTACTAAGGCTGCCTTTCGGGCCTATGAGTGTTCAATATTGCAGGCATTCAAATCTCTGTACTTTACGTGTCTTTGCATTTCATGCGGGTTAAACTAATGATGAAAAAGAAATGTTTGGTACCTACACTGATTATTGTCATGCAATCTGATTCGCTGCAGACAATCCTTTGTTCTTGAATATTGCAAGAGAGTTCTATGGAGAGAATCATTACTGAAATAATTGCTTGTAATCGTTTATGAACAGGTTTTTTCATTCAAGTTGCGTGGGGCATACAATATGATGGCAAAGCTACCAAAAGAGCAGCTAGAAAAAGGAGTTATTTGCTCATCAGCAGGTAACCATGCACAAGGAGTCGCATTGGCAGCAGAAAGACTCAAGTGTAATGCAGTGATTGTAATGCCTGTAACTACACCTGAAATCAAGGTTCTAGTTGTTTCTTGCTTTACTTGGCAGGCCAAAGCATCTTTATGGTTGGATACTTTATTTTCTAGCCTTTTAATCAAGGTCATTTCTTTGTTTGTATGGTTGGTCTTTCACTTAATTTTATACCTGAATGAATTATTCAGCCCTCTGTTAGAGCATATCGGTCAGATATGGAATAACCAAAACTTGTAGAAGTTTTTATTTGGCCAGTGGAATGGTTGACATGGAAGTCATGTTAGTTGTTCAGCATCTTAAGAGTAGATGTTCACTAGTGTGGTTTTGTGCAGTGGAAATCAGTTGAACGTCTAGGAGCAACTGTAGTTCTTATTGGAGATTCCTACGATGAAGCCCAAACTTATGCTAAGCGACGAAGTGAAGAAGAGGGCCGCATTTTTATACCTCCTTTTGATCATCCAGATGTCATCATAGGCCAAGGGACAATTGGAATGGAAATTGTACACCAAAATCCAGGCCCACTACATGCTGTATTTGTCCCTGTAGGTGGTGGCGGTCTAATTGCTGGTATTGCTGCTTATATGAAGCAAGTTCGACCAGAGGTCAGTCCAGATCCACTACCTCACATTTAACCATCCAGTGCAGAAAAAATATGAAATGACAACAAATAATATAGATAGATGCGTTTTCTTTCTGTTGTTTCTTTAACTCTGGTGTGTTTTTGTTTTTTATTGGTGGGGAATGGTGTAGGAGTTCTTTTATGTAAAAGGACATTAAGTGGGGTAGACTTCAGTCTTTTAGCTTTTTAATAGAGATGGAAACTTTGATCATTAGAACTAGGACCATCTTTTTTTCCTAAGTTCTTTTTGTTTGCTATATTTATTTTCATCCAACCTTTTTGTACAACTCAGAGGTGAGATACATTCCCGAGAATTGAAGTTGTCTATTGGCTGAGGTGTGAACCTGTACTCATCACTTGGTCAACCCATGGCACTTTGTTTGTAAAGTTTTTACTTGAGAATTGAAATTTAACTTACTTGGGTTAATGTCTTGGTTGGGTATAGGAATAAATTTCAAACTCGGTCGAGGTTACTTGATTTGTTTCACATAAAAGGACAATGTTTTAGGATCACCTTTATTTTTATGCTTTATCTTCACACTATAAATGATATATTACATTATGGATTGGGCTTGTTATGGCTCAAACTCTCACCAAGGGAAAGTTCCGCCCTGCGAGGGAGAGCTTGGGGCAACTGATAGGCAAGCTGCCCACTGTCACCTCAGCGGCCTTGCCTCTGCACTTCTAGGCTAGGGTTTCTAACCTAAGGATGGTTTTCCGAGGGAGTCAATATGAAATCCTATCGTTGTATTTCGGATGGGTGGGGACAAGGACTTGGTTTGACTCAAGGTTGACTTCTCTAAAGGAATGGCTCAAGACAAATGATAATGCTCAATACTTGGAAGTGAAATATTGCTTGCAAAAGTATCCTATGTGTCACATCAATACACCATCACTCATCATTATGAGCCGACAACAAATGACATGCAATATAACATATCCAATGTAAAGATTTGCAAATTATAGACCATTCATCATCATCATCATTCAATAGAGTAGCAAAGCATAAGACAAATCTAGAGGGATTGCTTGTTTATAGATACAAGTATTGATGTACTATATTAATGAAGCATTGAAAATATATTCATGGCATGTGCTGTAGTAAACTTAGGCATAGAAATGGACTGCTAGGACAGTAAACGCCAAAAGCAAACTTGTAAGCCGATTTATAAACCAAGCAAGATCACTTTCATCACATAAGAACACTTGACAATGTACCAACAACTAATTACCTATGACAAGGTGCCAGCAGCAGATTTGAATTCCCTTGAAGCATTTATCAGTTGTATCTTTACTGAGATTTCAGAGTTATGTCATCAACGCATTTTAGACAGTGAACAGTGACTTATAGGGACAATGTTCCATCCCAAGATGAGTTCATTGGCACATTTATTAAGTCGATTTGATATCAGAGGTAATGTAAATCAAAACTGTCGTGAAACATTTGCAAGAAAGGTGCTTATACCACTGTTATAATACCCTTTTACTCTGCAGATTTAGACAGTTGAGAAACCCTTGAAAAGCAGAGAAGATGATACAATACTAGGCACCTAGGTGGAGAGTGAACTCTCCCATGATCTCTTTGGGAGGAGGTGTTTTGGGAGGGGTGCTCCACCTTTTTCCCTGTGGCCAAGGCCATGGGCTTAGTAGGTGCCAGTGCCCTAGAGGTTGTCAGCTTGCTACGGTGAGCCTTTTGTGCTGTAATCATCGTATTGTTTTGGGAGTTATTACAATCTACTTGAACCCATCCTTGATCAGAGTCGTTAGTGGCTTGAGTTGCTCACTTAGCATGAGCTTGAGCTGCTTGGTTGGTTGGGGCTTGTTAGCACACTTTTTCACCCTCCAATCTGATCTGATAATTAAGAAATCAGCGATGGAAAAGTGGCTAATTCAAGGAGAGAATGCCCCAAATTGTCACGGGCAAGTCTCCTCTCCATTCAAGCTGGTGCATGCCAACCTTAGGGGGGGAGTCCCTAGGTATCTCTCTGCTGGTTTTGGATCTGATTTTCTGCAAAATAAACACAAAAACAGCACGGCCCAAGACGTTAGGAAAAAAGATAGTTTAATTGCTTCGAAGTTTAATTGCTTCGAAGGATCCCTGCATTGTTAGTTACCGTGAGAAAGAAGAAAGAAAAGGGGAAGAAAACCCCTTAAAAGATAGACAATTATCACAATAAATGGTTATTGAACTACTAATTAAATGCATAAAGAGAGAACACAATACCGACAAGAATGAAAGCTCGAAAATAAGCACAACACTTCTTTATTAATGGCCGCCAAAGGGCTGATTGCATCACATCAACAAGCACAAGAACCGACACTATGACTATCTTCACACAAAGAAAGAGTAGCTAGTCTAAGAAGAATGAGAAGAGAGAAAGAGATTATGAGAGCTGCTGCTGCAAAAATCCGACCATAATAATTTAGCCAAGTCTCCAATATATAGGTAGGCTCTAGGGGGCGCACTTCATCAAGAGGAATCAATGAGGGCGCATAAGAGGGAGTAGGAGTGGGAAAACACATGAGGAAGGAGTGAGAGTGAATAGGATACATGCGCCAATAGGAGTGAAGTGAACTCCTCCCACGTGTGAGAGTAAAAGAGGAGTAAAAGCGCATAAGAAGTGAGAAAAGAGGGTTTGCGCCCTATTTTTTAGGGAGAAGGGCACATGGGAGAATGGAGATTAGGGAAAGTAGAAGTAAATAGGAGATGAAGAGTGGGGGAATAGGAGATTAGGGATAGGGTTTGAGCGCATGATAAGAGGAAGGAATAGATTGAGTGAGTGAGGGAGGGGAGAAGCGCATGAGTTAAGGAGGAATGCACCCTAAAATATAGGAGGAAGGTGCACTACGAGATGAGAGGTAGAGAATAGGGAAGCCATGTATGAGGAATGAGTGGTAGAAGAGGCACCAAAGAGGAAATATGTGCTAGGATTAGGAGTTAGAGAAGCTAGGTGGCGCATGCATGGAAGGAAGAGGGCGTGTGAGCTAATGGATGCGCCACACGTGTGGGAGAAAGCGGGAGATTGAGGGCGCACTTTAGGAAAGAGGAATAGCTTAATGAGAGAAGAGGGATGTGCTTTGGTGTTTTAAGAAGAGTTTAGGTGCATGGAGGAGGAAAAAGCCAACTAACGCATGTCTTTGGGCTAAAATTGGAGTTAGGAGTCATGCGCTAGCTAAGGAGGGAGAATGCGCCCTATTTTTAATTTTTTTAGGGATTTAGTGTTTAAGAGATAATTAAAAGGTTTTTTAACGGGATTTATGCATGAAAAGTGAGTTAATGACGAGTGAGAGGAAATTAGTGAGTGATTTAAGCCTTGATTGACTCAATCACGTCCATGAGATTGCCACCTCATCCACACGCCCCCTTTTAATTAATTGATTCTTCACTTAATGCTTTGATCCTTTGAAAGTGTGCCCCCTCTTTATATGATGCCAAGTAGATGCTACATGTCACACTATATTACCGCCACATGTCGAAATTTGACCCTGTCGCTTGTCACCTTTGGAGGCAACCACCCCTGCTATAAATAAAAACTGCTAAAAATAGGGTCTGGATCCTAAAAAATAGAAAACTGTCAAAAATGTCTAGGGTGACTAGGAGAGCACTGCCATGTGTCCTATGTCTAAAAATAGACACCGCTAAAAATAGAATCTCGCTGCATGTCAATGATATCATACTCATTGGATTCAATTTTCTGTGAGGATTCCAAATATGTGATCAGAATTGACATACAAGCCCTGATGCTCTACCTGCTAAAAATAGAAAGTACTTGCATGGTCCCCAGAAAAAGTGTTATCGGGCTCAGTATCATGCAATATCAATACTGTATGCTCAAAACTGTCAAGTGAGTCTCCAGTCACTGTCTCCTAAAAAGTAGGGTCACCTGCTATAAATAGACATCTCTCTCAAATCCATGGGAAACTATGCTAGCTGTAACTCTGAAGCAAAAACAACCACATACCAGTCCTGTACCTGTCTATGATGGGAATCAACCTCTAGCTCACACAAGTGCTAAAACTCTGGGAAAATCTCTGAATGCCAGCTGAAATAGTGTATGCTGGCTCTTAACCCTCTGGATCTCCAAGGGAGAAAATCCAGGGGTTAATGGGGCTACAGGTGGGTTTGGCTTAGCCATGAGCATATAATCATGGGTCTTGTGATCCGGGTTATGGCATTGTAAGCAAGTGTTGGGTAGATTAAAATTTAATATACTGCACAGGTTACTTAATCTTCTTGTCTCCCACACGAATCAAGACAAATTCTTTAAGGTCTTTTGATAAGTTAAAATTTAGGCAGATCCTTTTCTGGAGCCTAGGGTTAAAGAAGCAGGGACGACATCTCATGACAGATAGAGCTACCTATCAGCACAGAAGTGCTCCGAGGAAGGGCTGGAACTACATGGGAAGGGTGGGGAACTCATCCACTTAGAGCAACAGACTTGGGTGGTCTGTTTGGCTGAAAAATTTTCAACGCAGAGCAAAAACACAACAAGGGCATTATGACAGACCCAAGATCTGCAAGCAGCAATGGCAACACAATCTGATTCGTCAAGGAATGAAAAAAGGAAATTTTTTTGGTCGGGCCACAAGTGCTAAGGCAATGCCAACTATTTGGCTACCATACTTCCTTCGTTGAGGGCTTGATCGTGGCCTCTGGAGGTACATAGCCAACAAAGCACTCAGTAGTGTGTATCTTTTATACAAATTACAAATTTTATTGTACTTATAGACAGAAAGATCAATGGGAGCATCCTTAGGGGGGTTTCTTTTACATTGTGGTAGATCTTTGGAGCACATGTCTGGGGTGCCTTTGGGGGGGACCATCATCCTCACAACTTCCAGCAACAGCTATCATGAACTACCACAATTGAAGTTGGACTGAATGACCCATTTCTGTGCTGCAGAGAAGCCATAAATGGCTCTGAAAGGTCTTGTGGTGGGCAGCGGTGGGCCAGTCAGAGCCAGCTAGTTTGGTGGGACAGGAAGTAATGGTGACAAGGACAGAACTAGAATGCATGTAAAAATCACATCAAAACCTTGTTCACCTCAGAGCCAAAACTCCCTTATTTCCATATTTCTTTAATGATTACCTTTAACTGCCAAATTATAGATTAAAACATAGAAGGAATAAAAATCTGCATTCCATTTCTCTGCAGATTTAGTTCTTTCCATTTTGTATATGTCCTCTCAGAGAACAAAGACAGATGTCTAAGTTTTGCCTTTTGATCTATGTTAACAAGTTCAAAGATTCTCCAAAAATCTTTTGTAAAATCTGGAACATCTGAAGATTTAAAAATGTCTCAAGTTTGCAAAACAACAGTTTCCAGAATTTCAGGACTGCAGCAATGACTATAAATATTAAACTTTGTACTTATATATTTAGCACTTGCATATGTACGTGACAAATAGTTGCCATTGTACATTCCTTTATTTATTAATTTGATCACCAGAAAATTGGTGGCATGTATAAATTTTTGTGCACTGTCTTCCTTGGTCAAAACTATTTTCTAGCTGTAAAACGGAGATACCCTTAGAGCATTTTTGCCTGTTATCAGGGCTGCTTAACAATGGGTCAAGGATTTTTGAAGTTCAGTGTTGCTTGAGTTTTGGATCATTTATTGAGGAATGAAATGTCAGGTTTCATTCAGGCATGTACTTGATCTTATATGAGCTTGTTCACATTTTTGCCTGAAAAGTATTCAGGTCTCATGTGTTGTGATCTTCCTTGTATTCTCAAGATTTTTCACAACATCTTCTAAGAGAGGCAACAGTGACTTTCCTGTTTATTATATTGCTTCAGTTTGAGTTTCTCATTTATCCTTAAACAAATGGACCCAAAGGCTCTGAACTTTATCTTGTACACATAGCAAGGAAGATGACATGCTACTCAAGGATCAGCAGTTCAATTGTTATGAGAGTGATTTCTCCTGATGGTATGGGAACACTTTCAACAAATATCAAAATAAAAACCTATTTGTTTCAAACTACTGACCAATTCTATGTACTACTCTAACAAACTGTGCCCACTTCACCGTTGCTTTCTTCAAAAGTTGAAGGGTTGGAGTAGTTTTATGCACTAGAATCTTATGACATATTTATGTTTCTTCTTTCTACTATATATAAGAAATGTAATTTTGTTTGCAGGTACGGATTATTGGTGTGGAGCCAGCAGATGCAAATGCGATGGCACTTTCTTTGTATCGTGGACAGCGAGTAATGTTGGATCAGGTAGGAGGTTTTGCAGATGGGGTAGCAGTGAAGGTAGTAGGAGAAGAAACATTTCGGCTGTGCAGGGAGCTGGTGGATGGGATAGTTCTTGTCAGTCGTGATGCTATCTGTGCATCAATAAAGGTGAGAAATCTCCTAGTGCTAAGGACAAATATGAGGCTTAGAAGTCCAGCCATTAGTTACAATTTTTCTTTTTTGGCTTAGTGTATGGTTGAAATTACTTTCTGACAATACTTAAATGTCACAGCCTTCATACATTTTTATAGACGGGTCCATTGGGAAATAAAGTTTGAACTTTTGAAGATATTGAATAACATGTGCTTCATCACAATGAGAAATCTAAATGTTTTCAATATCAGAAGTCATAACATAATAATAATGCAGATGGATTACCTGATGCATTCACTCATAACAGGGGCAGTTAGGTCCAGGACAAAGGAAGGAATAGCCACTGAATAGGCCTTCAGTACTGCAAGAAGTATGATAGGCTCAGCATGCAATAGAGGCTTTCTACCCAGTTTATTTCCTTGTTACATTACAGTCAACTTGTTGGAAGCTACTATTTATGTGGATGTTGTGTCTCTGTGAAGCATCCCCATGTTACACAATTACCATTAACCCTATGGTTTCAAAAGTCACAGGCTTCGGTTCTTGTATTTGGTTTTAAGGGTGGACATTGCATGGTATCATAGGGTTTTCAACCCTAATACCAGTCTTAACAATCATTGGCATAATGATGTTCATTCCTCTGTTACGTCATAGATACTATCAAACCAAGTGTTTTCACAAATCTATTGTCTTGTAGTTAATTTGGTAATGTAAGCACATATAGTCAATAAAGTGTTCCTATACACAAAACCTTTATTAGGCATTAGATTCTATGTGCATAAGCTATTTTGTACGTAAGCTCATAATTTTGTATTAATATTCTAGTCTTTGGCATTCACTGTATCATATTTCATTATTTCTAAAAGGTTACTTTTATGTAACAAGGGCCTTGTCACTTTTATTAGTAACTTAATTGTTAAGTGAAGGCTTTTACCTCTTTTTGGTGTAAATGTAGAATTTTTCATATATGACTTCTATTGCAAATTTGGAAATTTCACCTCTCACTTGAGGTTTCCAGGATCTAATCCTTGAGAGATTTCAGCCTTAGGGTTGCGTTGAAATATTTAATTACGGCAATGAACAACAACAAAATTTGGTAATAAAAGCACATATAGTCAATAAAATGTTCCTATACACAACACCTTTGTAGGCATTAGATTCTATGTGCATGAAGTTATTTTGTATGTAAGCTCATAATTTTGTATTAATATTCTAGTCTTAGGCATTTGTATTATCATATTTCATTATTTGTTGAAGTTACTTTTATGTAATAAGGGCCTTGTCACTTATATTAGTAACTTAAGCATTAAGTGAAGGTTTTTACCTCTTTTTGGTGTAAATGTAGAAATTTCGGCATATGACTTTTATTGCAAATTCTGAAATTTCACCTCTCACTAGAGGTTTCCCGATTCTAATCCCTGAGAGATTTCAGTCTTAGGGCTGGTCTGATTTATCTAATTACAGCAGCAAGCAGCAGCAAATACTTCACTTCAGTGCAAATCACTAAGCAGTTCAAGAGAAAATATATCAAACTAGTGTACTTCAATTGCAACAAGTTACAACCCTTAGGGCACACTTCCATGCATATAATAGATCTGAAATAATTTTATTACAGCGGAATTTACAGCAGTAAATCTGCTCATCTTCAAGATATATGTTAAATCACTTAACAATTTCAACCCTATGTGTTAAATTTATAGCAGCTGCGAGAGCCATTCTCCTGAAGGATGGCTAAGACCCTAGACGAGATCTAGGGCCTGTTATCCCCAATATCTAGGGATAACTAGGAG
>SNQJ01S0082099.1:68603-84481 GCA_010110895.2 Picea sitchensis
TCTATTGTGAAATGATTAGGCAGAGTTTTAGATCTGAGATCTTTGTTTAATCATATAGATCTACTGTGGTATTCAGATCTGTTCATTACTGCCTTAGATCTGAGTTATATTTTTTATGTGATCTGAGTTTTTACTCTTATGCTGCTACTGTCTTTTATAGATCTATCTCCTATATGTTTTATCTCTGATTATACTACAGATCTAAGTTGTTTTAGTCATTGAATTTTAAAAGAGACTACTGTTTTGCATTTTACCCTAAATCTAACACTATGTTATGTCAAATCAACATGAATAGTGCTGGAAATTACCCAATCAATAAGACAATACAAGCTGAAAATCAAATCTACAAGTGTACAATTATTAGACAGCTAAACACTTCATTTATATATAAGAGATGAAGTACATGTACATACTCATAGCTTATCACAAGCTGGTACAATTTCAAGCTCTCCAAAACCTAGCTAGGGAAATCAAGAAAACCCTAGCCACCAACTCCTCCTAGTGAGGAACCATTCCTAACCAAAGCTGGTCACTCCACCAAGAATTCTCAACAAGTTAGCATCATCACTGGCAAGTCCTCCTTTGCTCATTCAAAATGTTTCCTCTCCTCTTTAACAAGCATAACAAGTAGCACTAGGGTTTCCAAAACTCTAGTTTTTCTTTCACAAGAGCTACAAGATGCAATGCTATCTTTATCCCTTTAAGGTTTATTACGGCCAGTAGCTTCTTGGTCGCCTTAGGGTGAAATCCCAACATTAGAATTGTCAATTTCTAATTTCAGATCTGAAAATTACTTCCAAGTGACGTCAAACAGTAAACCCTAGGGCTGTTATCCCTGAATAATTTAACACTGGAATTATGACAGGAAATTACAACAGCGGAAACACAGATCAGAGAGAAATCATCCATGCACATGAGACACAATTTTCTGTTCTGTAAACTTTTCCAAATTCAGAATTTCTAAGGGCAAAACCAGCCCTCTAAACAAATCACCAAAATAGTAAATCCGAGGAAAAAAAACTAGTCCTCTAAGCAAAATACAAATCAACAAATTTTCTGGAAAAACCTCCTAACTTGCAAACCTGCCGATGTCACTTGTACGGTCTGCTGACGTCATCCGTACACACTGTAAGGGCTGTTGACATCAGCCATGTGGAATTGTCACCTGCCTAGAAAACTCGTAAGTGCGGCCTGAATTCTATCACACGTGCGGCTGTACGGATCTGTCACGTGTGAACTATACAGACCTGTTCACACGTGCGGCTGTACGGATCTGTCACGTGTGAACTATACAGACCTGTTCACACGTGCGACCTGTACTTTTTATTCACACGTGCGGCTTGTACTTTTTCTCCACAAGTGCGGATGTACCTTCTCCTCACACTTGCGGCCCATTGTTCTCTTCTTCTCACATGTGTGGCTCTCCTCCTTGGCTGAAAATAGAAAGAAGAATGCCCAAGAACCCTATGCTAGAATTGCCAAAGTGCAAAATTTCCCTTATTGAAATTTCCAAGCTCCGTAGCACAAGTGCTCACTCACTAATGCCAACTCCATAATGTCAAAATGAGATGTCCTTCCACACGTGCGGCTATACGGATCTGTCACACGTGTGAACTGTACAGATCTATTCACATGTGCAGCCTATACTTTTTCTCCACATGTGCGGCTTGTACTTTTTTTCCAAGCTAGATTTTCCAAAGTGCAAAATTTCCCTTGCTGAAATTTCCAAGTTCCTTAGCACAAGTGCTCACTCACTAATGCCAACTCCATAATGTCAAAATGAGATGTCCTTCACATTGCCTCTCCTTTTATAGGAGTCTAATGTGAGTTTAGAAGCCCTTAACTTACTTTAAGAGGATCCCTTCACTAAACTCAACATTAAATTAGAATTCTTTATTCCTCCATGTGGGTGTGAAGCCCCAACACAAGCCCACAAGGCCCATCAACAAGCCCACGAATCCCTAGTTCCAATCCAAAGGGGTTTTCACCAAAACGAAAGTGCAGTGTGAGTGCCAACAAAGATTCCCACATGCGCGCCACCTAAGGCCAATGTGGGAATACCTCCCGAAGCTACAAAAACATCAACACTCCCTCTTAGCGAGGGAAGTATTCTCACTCACTTCAGTATCACCTGGAAGTAGCTTTGTCTCCCACATTGGAAGTGGCTTTGCTTCCCACATTGGATCCACTTACCACAACTGCTGTCCAATCCACCTTATTGGTTGCACCCTCTGTCACCGAAGCAAGTCTTGCTGTATGGCATGATTCCTCCTTGGAAGACATGTTGCTCCTAGAAGCCTCCTGCTTCTGAGCTTTTTGCCTAGCTTCCTCAACCCATGACACCTTCTTGACGGTCTCAAAAGACTTGTCTCTCCCATCTGATCCTGAAGGTAAACATCCTCTGGACGATTGACTCTCCCTCTGAGCTTGCTGACTCCCTCTGAAGTCGGGCTCCCTCTGAAGTCAGACTCCCTCTGAATCAACTGACTCCCTCTGAAGTCGGGTTCCCTCTGGATCTGCACAATCTTCAGAGCTCCCTGTTCACTGTCACTTTGCTGCTACTTGCCATAGCTCGCATAGGCTGGTCTTTTAGCCTATACAGGTTTCTCTCTCTAACTCCAAGAACCACTGCTGTGTCTGGGCTAGATCCTTTGGGCATGAACAACACTTGTCCATCCTAGAACAAAACAACATAGCCCTTCTCATCAATCGCTGAGACTGAAAGCACACTCCTCTTGAGTTTTGGCACCCATAGCACATTTGTCACTCTCATCACATCTCCTTACTCCATCTGTAATCGCACTGTTCCAGATCCCTGCGCTGCATGCCTGGTCCCCATACCAATCTCCACGCACATATCTGAGTCAATCTTTGTGAAGTTCTCGAACAACTCCCATGCTCCTATCAAATGAAATGAGGCTCCATTATCCACTAACTAGGTTCCACCACCGAAAACTGTACTAGAAAGGGAAGAGACTAATAAGATCTCCCTCTGAAGCCTATCTGCAACCTCATCAACCTCAACCGCTGATGCCTATTGCTTCCTTCCCCCTCTCTTCTGTTATGGACACTGTGAAGCATAATGACCAAACTCATGACAAGCAAAACACTTGACCTTGTTAAGGTCCTTCTTCCTCCTTGGCTCTGGAGATGCCTCTCTCTCTGGAGAACAACCTTTTCTGCCCTTCCTGGTATGAGGAACCAGGGCCTCGTTCTCATCATTGCTGCCTTTTTGCTTGCCTTTCCTAGACTCTATCTGAGCCTCCTCTTGGATGCAATCGGTCCATAGTTTGTCAAAATATGGCAATTTCTCTCGTGCACAAATCCCTTGCACAAATGGTTCCCAAGACTCGGGAAGACCATTCAATCCCACATTCACCAACTCAATATCATCGACTGCCTCATCAATGGCTGCATGCTGATCACGAATCTGAGTGATCCTCATGGGGTAGGTAGCAATTGTATTTGAACTGGTCATCTCAACAACTCTGAGTTGGTGCCTCAAAATCGACTTTCGATTTGTATTCCTGCTTTGGTACAAGCCGACCAAAGCATCATACATATCTATGGATGTCTTCTCAGAAGTGTGAGGAATTAGGTGATCCTTTACGGAATCCAACACCATCACTTGGCCTTCACTTCCTTCTTCCTATGAGCTACCAATTCTTGTGGATCATTAGGACTTGGAATCATCGTCTCAACATACTCTTTGAGATCATTCTCCTCCAAGAGAAGAAGAACCCTGGCCTTCGAAGCTTGAAAATTTGTTTCTCCTTCCAACCTGTCTTCAATCTTAAGAGTGCTCAACATTGTGACCTGCCTAGAACAAAAACAAAAATCTACAATAACAAATATGATGTACCACCAATCTGCAGCTGCTTGTGTCTCAAGAGGATGACCCTTCTCTCTCTTCAAAGCCTCACTTTGATGCCATGTCAATTTCTAATTTGAGATCCGAAAATTACTTTCAAGTGACGTCAAACAGTAAATCCTAGGGTTCTTATCACTGAATAATTTTACATTGAAATTATGATAAAAAATTACAGAAGTGGAAATAAAAAGATCAGAGAGAAATCATCTTATGCACATGAGACAATTTTCTGTTCTGTAAGCTTTTCCAAATTCAGAATTTTCGAGGGCAAAACCAAGCCTCTCAACAAATCACCAAAACAGTAAATTTGAGGACAAAAAACTAGTTCTCTCAGCAAAATACAAATCAACAAATTTTTTGGGAAAACCTTCTCACTTGCAAACTTGTTGACGTTAATCGTACAGAGTGTTGAAGTCATCTGTACGAACATGTCACCTGCCCAGAAAACTTGCACGTGTGGCCTAAGTTCTCCCACACATGCGACTATACGGATCTGTCACATGTGTGAACTGTATGGACTTGTTCACATGTGTGGTCTGTACTTTTTTTTTTTTTTTCACACGTGCAGCTGTACCTTCTCCTCACAGGTGTGGCATGTTGTTCTCTTCCTCTCACACGTGTGAACCCACCCTCCCAACAAATCACCAAAACAGTAAATCTGAGGACAAAAAACTAGTCCTTTCAACAAAATACAAATAAACAAATTTTCCGGAAAAACCTCCTCACTTGCAAACATGTTGACGTCACCTGTACGGTCTGTCGACGTCAGTCGTACAAACTATTGACATCATCCATATGGACTTGTACCTTCCCATAAAACTCGCACGTGTGGCCTAAATTCTCCCACACATGCGGCTGTATGGATTTGTCACACGTGTTAACTGTACGGACCTGTTCACACGTGTGGCCTGTGCTTTTTTTCACACGTGCGATTGTACCTTATCCTCACACGTGCGTCCTATTGTTATCTTCCTCTCACACGTGTGGCCCTCCTCTTTGGTTGAAAACAAAAAGCAGTGTTATTGCACAGTTTGTAGTTTGGGCAATGCCCAACCCAAATGACAAGTGTGTGACACAACTGAGAACATCTATCACTGTCACCTCAACAAATATCCCCCTCATTTTAGTGAAGGACAAGTCCAACACAAGGGAGACTTCTTGGGTGACCCTAGGGGGATTGCAAAGAGAATAGCAAGGAGCTAAAAGAAAACCCCTATAGGTCAAGTTCAAGGTGAGGCCTGGGGCTTGAGGAAAGAGTCTTAGGAGCTGGTATATGGTTGCCAAGGTTGTGTACTTGCAAAACAATGTTAGACCTGCCCAAACAAGACAATATATGATGATACAAGCCTCAAAACCAATGGGGAATCAGTAAGAAATCTTACGGTCCCAAAATTGCAGCAGTATGGAAATATATATCAACAGTAAAGAAACTATGATAGCTGCAAATTAAACCATCAAAATCAAGTGTATGATATTGAAAAATAAAGCTAGCAATTAGTAGACAATCTTCCAATATTTAAACCAAGACTTTGATAGCAAGAGAGGGTTGCTAATGAGTGTTATTAGGGGAATTTTATAACAGCCTTATGGCTGTAGCAAATCTTTGCTACAACAACAAGTTCTACCCACTAAAATCAACAAGTAAGCCACCCAAACAATAGCCCTTAAACAGTAGATCAATTATGACAGCGTGCAAGTGAATTTTAGTGGTAGAAAGGTTGGAAAAGAGTAAGAGAGTGAGTTTTCCGCAGCCCTAATGGCTGTAGTTTAATGCTTGTTACAACAGCTCAAACACTTGGCAAATCAAGACACCCCTAGGGCACAAAATAGCTTTAAACATGTAAAATTTAATTCCAAACTTGAACAATTCAATCTTTTTAAATTCACATTTACAAATGCGACAATATTCAATCTCCAATGCAAAGATTAGTGTCTTTATCTATTGGGTAATGGAGTCTCTTGCTTTGAGCTAGGCTTTAGCAATCTTCTAGGGGTGTAAGCCCTTTTACTCCCTAGAGAAGATAAGCCTTAGCAAGGTCTTGCTACAAGGGTGTAAGCCTTTTACTCCTTGTAGCAATCCTTAAGCCTTTTCAATAACAATAGAGAAATTCCTTGATGGAGGGTGTATGCCCTTATACTCCAAGGGCTTGACAAAATAACCTTGAAATCAAGAAAAAACACACAAAATTGCAGAAATTCCTTACCTAATCCAAGAGATAGCATGCAAAACCCTTACTTATCAAATATTTTCCACCAAATTGCCAAGAACAAGCATCCAAGAGAAGTCACTAGCCTTTATTCCACCAATAGACAAACATTCCATCCATTTTGCACAAGAGACGAGAGATGGTGAATTGCCTAAGGAGTGCGAAAATTTCAGCCAAGAGTTATGTAATTCTCTAGTGATGAGTTATGAAAATGAAAAAGAGATGGCCTCTATTTATATGAGGCCATCTAAACCAATTTGTCCACATTAAATTGTCAACAACAAATTAAAAGAGGGTCAACCCCCTTTCTTTTCCCTTACAACTTACAAATATAAAAATTACATAAAGTAAAACCCTAAAAAGGGTGATGTCATGCCCGAGAAGGGTGACATGAGGCCTAAAAGAGAGACATTGAGCCTCAAGATGCCGAGATCCAGGTACTCTTGGTGAGATACCAAGAGAGGGAGACTCTTGGTGAGATGCCAAGAGAGTGACTCTTGGTGAGATGCCAAGAGTAATGACCTTTGGTGAGATGCCTGGAGGTAGAAATCCTTGGTGGGAGACCAAGGTTGAGATCCTTGGTTTGATACCAAGATCTTGGTGATCTTGGATAGGTGGAGATGCACTTCCATCTATAGATCACGCAGATTGAGCAGATTTGTGTCAAAGATTACTTTCATTGATCAGGGTACAACCATACTCACCGAGTATTTGCTAGTAGGCAACCATGTCCACTGCAGGGATGAGATTGGTGGTGAAGGGCACTTTCCTCGGTAAGAGGGAGTGTTGAGATTTGGGTACCTTGGAAAGTAGTCCCCTTGTGTTTGTGAGCCTTTAAACACAAGTGGGAAATACTTTGTACCATGTACCATGTACTTTATGTCTAATTTCACTTTGACTTGGGAGATTTAAGTCAAAAGTGAAATTTGGTCATTTAAGCCTAAAATGACTATTAATTTACTTTGTGGGTGAATTGAGGGTTATAAAGTGAAACTATGGAAACTTAAGTAAAGTGGGTTTTGAGTTGAGATTCTTTTGAGATGATCTCAACCATTGATTAGGGATGAGATGAGATGATCTCATCCACACATACTTTACGTTTCTTTATGCTTCTTTAAGGAGGGCGCAAGGGCAAAGGAGAGGTTCATTATTCCTTGTTATGTTCACCAAGAGAGTTGGGAGAGGAGCATGAGGATGAGGTTGGAGGCATTGAGTGATGAAAGCTTGGGCGCCTCGATTCATGGAGGTAGCCAGGAGTCTTAGTCCTTCATTTATTTGTGGAGCTTGTTCTTGCTAGGAGGAGGGTGCATAACTAGCAGGGAGGACTTACAGTGCTCAGATTGCAGTGATGACAGTTTCAGTGGAGAGCTACAATACAGATTTAGAGTTTGGTGCAAGGGTTTCTCCATCAGAGCTTCCAGTTGGCAGAACACTTCAGTTCAGTGGTCTTGGAAACTTGTGAGGAGGGCGCACCATCCTAGGGCGCATCTCTGCCATTTGGACTTGTGTTTCATCTTGGTTTAAGCTGCTATTGTATCATGTTCATCTGTTTATTGTACTTGTTGTATTCCACCTTCTATTCTCCACATTTATACACTCAGATTCCAAACTGGTTTTCCCCGAGGGGGGCGGTTTATCCAGGGTCACGTTGACCAAAAATATCTGTGTTCATTTTCATGTATGCTAGTGTTTAGAACAACATTATTTCAGCTCTAAAGATGTCTAGGTGTGTTACATAGCTTATGGTATGCATGTGCTAACATCTTGTGACAAAAACTACATGCTAGAGCACATTAATCGCCTATGTAACCGTAACAGAACAACAAAGAAGTTATTGAACAGTTTGCTGTTATAAAACAGCAACAAACCCTTGTTTGACAGTTGAAACTCAGAGCCAACTTGAGGTCAAAGACATGCCTAGTTGGCAGCTTGTTAGGACTTGGAAAATCTTCATGGTATCAGAGCTTGGTGGCTGATTTTTGCTGAGTTTTGGACAGCATTTTGTGGACTGTTTTAGACATCTTTTGGGCAGATTTTGTGGACAGCCATTGACAGAGTTTAGTGGCAGCTTGTTGGCAGAATTTTTGTGGAGAGTTTTAGAGCAGTTTGTGGACATTTCGTCAGTTTCTTTTCACGCATACTTGTTAGGAGTGAGGCTGATTTTTCACAACCTCTTTTCACATCTATATTGCTAGGAGTGAGGTCGGTGTTTGTTTGCCTCTTTTCACACCTGTGTTGACAGGAGTGAGGCAACGTTCCTTTACAGTTGCAACATCAGTTTGAGTGCAGAGGGAAGTGATGTCAACATCTTAGATGCGTGTGGAGGATAGGCTAGCTGGAGCTAGCAAATGGTCGCCTTGGAAGGCCAAGATCGTCTTTGTCTTAGAGGATCTTGAACTATGGGATATAGTTGAGGTAGCTGTTCCCATTCCTCCTGCTACTGCTCTCGTCTTGTTAGCAGAGTTCAGGAAGAGGGACAACAAGGCAAAGAGGACGATGTGTGATGCAGTGAGGGATCACATCATTCCCCACTTGACTGGGAAAGCCTATGCATTTGAGATGTGGGCATTTCTATGCAAGCTTTACCAAAGCTCTAATCAGAACCGAAAGATAGTTTTGTATGATCGTCTCAGGGGCATTCACATGCTCGAGGATGAGTCAGTTACTTCTTACCTTCGCCGATACACCCAGATCAAAGACGAGCTTGGAGCCGTTGGAGAGGTAGTGGACCCCCAAACTCTATGGTGAGGACATCCTTAAAAAACTTCACCAAACCATGGGGTCCATTTGTTCGTGGAATTGTTGCCAGAGAGATCATGCTCACTTGGGAGAGGATGTGGGATGATTTTGTTCAGGAGGAGACTAGACTTATATCAAAAATTTCTGGACAACAACAAACATTGCAGGGCGATGAGGATCATGCTCTTTGGACAAAGGGCAAGAAGAAGATCGGTAGGGGAGGTCAACAGGGTCCCAAGTTTGGGGCCCCGCCACAAGGAGAGCAGTGGTGGGCAGAAGAGATACATGAGCTCAGTGAGATGTTTTGCTTGTAGGGAGATGTGTCACTATGCAGGACAGTGTCCCAAGAAGAAGAAGAAGAAGAAGAAGAAGCAACAGGATGATTCAACAACGACAACAGAGGAGCTTGAGTTTGATACATAGTTTGCGAGAGAGTGTGCATTCGCTACTTCTTTGTCAGCTGTTAGACCATCTAGCGTCAGGTGGGGAGACAGAGTTGAGGAGGACCTATTGACTCATAGTAGTGTTTTAGAGGGAGCTCAGACTCAGTTTTCATGGACACCATCATCAGGGGTGGCTGGTCCACCTAGGACAACTTCAGTTTCAGAGTTGTCGAGATAGAGGGTTGGTGCAGGGGCTTCAGAGCATCAAATATTGATGAGGAGGAGAAATAGGGCACCGCAGAGACTAGAGCCTCGCTTGGCTACAGAGACGGGCAGATCAGGTTCAGGTTCCACCTCACGTGGAAGTCACTTGGCGAGAGGCCAAGTTGAGGATCTTGGTGAGATGCCGAGATCCAGGTACTCTTAGTGAGATACCAAGAGAGGGAGACTCTTGGTGAGATGCCAAGAGAGTGAATCTTGGTGAGATGCCAAGAGTAGTGACCGTTGGCGAGATGCCAGGAGGTAGAAATCCTTGGTGGGAGACCAAGGTTGGGAATCCTGGTTTGATACCAAGATCTAGTTGATCTTGGATTAGTGGAGATGCACTTCCATCTATAGATAAAACAGGTTGAGCAGATATGTGTCAAAGACTACTTTCATTGATCGGGGTACAACCATACTCACCAAGTATTTACCAGTAGGCAACCATGTCCACTGCAGTGATGAGATTGGTGGTGAAGGGCACTTTCCTGGGTAAGAGGGAGTTTTGAGATTTGGTACGTTTGGAAGTGGTCCCCTTGTGTTTTGTGAGCCTCTAAACACAAGTGGGAAATACTGTACCATGTACCATTTACTTTATGTCTAATTTCACTTTGACTTAGAATTTAAGTCAAAAGTGAAATTCAGTCATTAAACTAAAATGGCTATTAATTCACTTTGTGGGTGAATTGAGGAACATAAAGTGAAACTATGGAAACTTAGTAAAGATACCAAGAGGGAGACTCTTGGTGAGATGCCAGAAATTGAGTCTTGGTGAGATGCCAAGAGTAGTGGCCGGTGGCGAGATGCGGGATGAAATCCTTGGTGGGAGACCAAGGTTGAGATCATTGGTTTGATACCAAGATCTAGGTGATCTTGGATAGGTGGAGATCAACTTCCATCTATAGATCATGCAGTTGGCTTGAGATCGTATGGGAGCTATTTTCATTAATCAGAGGGTACAACCATACTGATCGATTATTTTCCAGTGGGCAACCATGTCCACTATTGGGATGAGATTGGTGGTGAAGAGAACTTTCCTCGGTAAGAGGAGTGTTCCGGGTGGGTACCTTGGAAAGTGGTCCCCTTATGTTTGTGAACCTCTAAACACAAGTGGGAAATGCTCTGTACCATGTACCATGTACTTTATGTCTAATTTACTTTGACTTGGGAGATTTAAGTCAAAGTGAAAATTTGATCGCTAAGCCTAAAGTATTCAGTAATTAACTTTGTGGGTGAATTGAGGGGCATAAAGTGAAACCATGGAAACTTAAGTAAAGTGGGTTTTGAGTTGAGATTCTTTTGAGATGATCTCAACCATTGATTAGAGATGGGGTGAGATGATCTCATCCACACTACTTTAGGTTCCTTGTAAGCACCATAAGGAGAGTACAAGGGGGCAAAGGAGGCTCGTATTCCTTGTTATGTTCACCCGAGAGTTGGGAGAGGGCAGGGATGAGTTGGAGGCATTGAGTGAGGGAAAGCGACCCTATTCATGGAGGTATATAGGAGGCTTATTCCTTCATTTATTTGTGGAGCTTGTTCTTGCTAGGAGGAGGCACTTGAGGAGGAGGGTGCACAACTAGCAGGGAGGACTTACAGTGCTTAGATTGCAGTGAGGGCAGTTTCAATGGAGAGCTTAAACACAAGTCCAAATGGTAGAAATGCACCCTAGTATGGTGCATTTCTACCATTTGGACTTGTGTTTAAACTTGGTTCAAGATGCTATTGTGTAGGTTCATCGTTTGTGTACTTGTTGTATTCCACCTTCTATTCTCCACATTTTTACATGATTCCATTGTTTTTTTTCCGGGGGTTTTATCGAGTCATGTTGACCAAACATACTGTAACAAACATAATAATATCTAATTATATTATGAAAATATGTAAGGATGTGTCTTATCAAAGAGACACGACTCTTCATGTGAAAGAGCACCTTGCCTACTATATAAGCATGGCCCTCATTGTAACATGGGACGCGAAATTCAATCTATCAATATATATATTTTTATAATACATCATTCTACAATACATTTAATACAAACATAGACTTTGTCTATCATTTAGTATCGAGCTATTAGACCCTTGGTGCGTCAGCTTATTTACTGCAGTCCGAAGTCATGGACATATATTTCCATGAAATATTGGAATTCCACAAACCTCAACAAAAATTATTAAGAGCTTGAGGAAATGTTATAAAATCGCTAAGGGTTTTGAAACACGGTTAACCTACAATGAAGCCCGGACCTTGGCGTAAAACTAGCAATGAAGAATGTTTGAACTAGGAAAATCAGGAAGTCACTGGTTTCGTAAATGCTTAAGGCCAAGTCCGTGAGGCCTCGGAAAAACTTGAGAGTGGTGAAGATTTTCGGGATGGAAAGGAGAGCGAAGATCACGAGATTGAATGGAAGTTTGTCTTGAAAGAAGCAAGTGCAATTAAATCTCGAAATTATGGTCAAAGTAGAGCCCCATCTCCAAGTCAACATATTCATGGTGGCGAAAAATATGAAGAAATATCCAAAGGATTTTTCTTCCCAAATTCAAATAGATTCATGGTGGATCTAATTACAATTCCCGCATCTGATTTCATATATGATCAAGATTTTTGTTGAAATTGCACCACCGGAAGATAATGCGATTCGATTTGATAATGAAAAGAAATGGAAGAAATTTATTGTGAGGCGGAAGTGATTATAGTAGAGGATACATTGTCTCTTGTTCCTAAGAATCGGCCGGCTACAAAAGAAATTATTAAGACAGACGATGACCTAGAATTCCTCAAGCAACAAACCAGACACATAGAGGATGCAAATGCAGCCGTAATTTATCCATCTGGAAATCATAAGAATGGAAAGGTTGGTATCATTAGAATGGAAATGGACGCCCAACATTTTGTTAACAAGGGCGCCCGACCACATAATTTTATCAGAAAAGCATAATATAGAGTTGTTCAAACCACCATTGACTACTTAGTTGTAGGCCTTCAAAATTCATCAATGCGCTTGGGGAATGGTTGTTGGCTTTCAGCGTTAATCATTCCGGAGGATGCAACTGGCGTCCATATCAGTCGATCCAAACGTAATCATTTTAAGTCTGACCCGTCCATCACGTTTTAATGCGACTCAAATAAATGCGATTGATGGGTGAGGATTATAAACCCCCAAAAAAAATAATAACCATAGGAAGCAGCTTAATATAAAAAAATAAATCTTTTCATTATGCTTTGAGGACAAAGTATTATTTAAGAGGGCGACAATGTAACAAACATAATAATATGTAATTATATTATATATAAATAATGTAAGGATGTGTCTTATCAAAGAGATACGACTCTTCATGTGAAAGGGCACCTTGCCTACTATATAAGCAGGGGCCTCATTGTAACATGGGACACTAAATTCAATCTATCGATATATATATATTTTATAATACATCCGTCTACAATACATTTTAATACAAACATAGACTTTTGTCAATTACAAATACTTGTGTTCATTTTCATGTATGCTATGTTTAGAACAACATTATTTCAACTCTAAAAGATCTCTAGGTGTGTTACACGCAACATGGTATGCATGCGCTAACATCTTGTGACAAAAACTACATGCTAGAGCACCTTAATGGCCTATGTAACGTAACAAAACAACAAAGAAAGTTTTGAACAATTTCTTTGTTATAAAACAACAACAAACCCTTGTTTGGCAGTTGAAAATTAGATCCAACTTGAGGTCAAACCTAGTTGGCTTGTTAGGACACAGGAAAATCTTAATCAAGAACTCATATTGTCTCATCTATGGGTTGCCTTTATTGTGGAGGGTGTTTTGCATCCCTCGTTTGCAATGCAACATCTTTCCAAGCCCTTTTATTTGCCATTAATTTATTATGGCACGAACATTGAGTGCTATGTGCAATGGAAAGTAAAACCTTTACCAATGCCACTTGAAGTTAGGAACATATTGAGTTCCATATGCGGAATTAAATGCCACCACAAATGCATTAATCACAAAGCGGGACATTTATTAATTATGTGTTTTTCCTTTTTTAAAAGGTCCTTAATTTTTATGGAGAAGTGTTTTATTGCTCTCAGGACCTTAGGGCAATCATCTAAAAGGATGACCATGGCTTTTTACTTTTGCTAGCTACAACATCTTTGGGCCTTTAGCCCCTTCTTCCCTATGAAATGGCGGTACAAGCCCTTCTTGGGGTCAATAAGCCCCAAAAACCAAAAGATGAGGAAGCGAAAGGGAAGAAATGTGGAAAGTGGGTATTATGTTTGGGAATGGTATGATGACCCTTCAAGGTGTTGATATTTTACTTAAGCAGTTAACAGTATGCAAAATTCTTTACTTATTTAGCACATTAACTCCATATACAAGATCGAAGAGACAATCCACCCGGTAAAGGCAATTAAACCACAGTTATCTGGGAAACCCTCTTGGGGAGAAAACCCAATAACTTCTTTTGTATAGATTCATCAACCAAGTAAAATGCCAAGACAATGCCAGAAAACAGATAAACAAATAACCCTAGCTGTTGTGTCTTCTCCTCCTCCAAGGATAGTGAATTTTTCCTTGTGTTATGAGTGTGAGATGTGTGTGTCTCCAAATGAGGCGTATGGCCTCCTACTTATACAATATGAATCGCCCTCTTAACATGTTAGGGTCAACTTGTACAAAAGTCACTTTTCTAATAATACATTAGCCACAATGGGACCGACCTTACAAATAGAATTTAATATTATGCTTTTAGGGTTTTTACATGTTCAAATACAATAGGAAGAATATCTTCCGTAGCTACACAAACTTCAACACTCCCTCTTAGCAAAGAGAGTATTCTTCGGTATGTCTGTACACTTTGACCATTGACTTGTTGATTTTCACGAATCTATACATCATAAGAAGTTCAACAACCACAACATGCATCCAGGGCATCATCACATGTAGCATCTCTCTAGTGGGCACAACATTATGGGACTTTCATCTAGCTCACATAGGGTCATCCAACTCACACAAAATATGGATCAACGACCTGTAACTCCTGCAATTTGGCATCTAGTTCTTGTTATCATACGGTTGTAGGAAGAGGTTTAGAGTAGCTTAAGGTCAAGGCTTCAAGCTGGTAGCAGACTTCCCCACCCTTGTCACCATAGATGGGAGCTCTTTCTATTTAGAATTGGCTAATCCCAAAGGGATACGTCCCTAGTAATATGGGGTTATGAAGGAGAAGGATCAGGTTTAAAGCGTCCAAGGTTGGAGATAGGCTTCCCTTCACAGTGCGCCAATGAGAATAGTCAAGAAAGTCTTCCAGCGAATGCTTTTTGTTTGTGAGACAATACAAATAAAGCTAGAAATTGTGTTGTAGTGGTTAGTACATCAATGACTATCTTCAAATATATATGAGCAATAGCCATGTAATTATTGTGAAGTCAATGATTGCAAATCAAAGATAAGGCTTATAACACTTCTTCAATAAATACAAATGAGATATAGGCATTCAATGTGTAAGATCAATCAATTTATTATATCACAATGCTATAAATATCAAATCTTCTCATAATAAATAATGTTATTGCGTCATAAATATTGTTGCTTCTACAAAGGTGACGTCAACCCTAAATTATGCTAGTTTTGGAGGCAAAAGGTGAGCACACTCATTAAACAAAAGAAAAATAGTCTATACTTCATATACCAACCAAATCACAATGTTTCACACTTAAAAAAGTGGCTAAAAGAGACTTGACGTCATCAATATTTGCTCTAGCATTACAGTGACGTCAGCCCTAAGATTAAGTTAAATTGAGAGACAAAAGGAGTGGACGTTTTTGTCAAAACTAGAATATGCTGCAGTGGTTAGTACTTCAAAGCATTAATGCATGTAATTATTGACGAAGTCAATGATTGCAAATCAAAGATAAAGGCTTATAACACTTCTTCAATAAATACAAATGAGATATAGGCATTCAATGTGTAATATCAATCAATTTATTATATCACAATGCTATAAATATCAAATCTGCTCATAATAAATAATGTTGCTGCGTCATAGATATTGTTGCTATTGTAACAGTAACGTCATCCATAAATTATGCTAGTTTTGGAGGGCAAAAAGTGAACGTTTTACTCATTAACCAAAGAAAAATAGTCTATACTTCATATGCCAACCAAATCACAATGTTTTTCACTTAAATAATGGCTAAAAGAGGCTTGACGTCATCAATATTTGCTGCTATTACAGAAGTGACGTCAGCCCTAAAATTAAGTTAAATTGAGAGACAAAAAGTGGAACGTTTTGTCAAACAAGCTTATGGATGCAATCAACAACTCAAAGTCTATCAAATCAGGTGACAAATGTCAAAACGTTTTCAGCCAAGCAAGGGTTTTAAACAGGTATGACGTCACCTATATTATTTCTGTTTTAGGG
>SNQJ01S0082101.1:0-11614 GCA_010110895.2 Picea sitchensis
AGGAAGGCCCCTGGATTTTGAAAGTCGACCACTCAAGGGAAAGGACTTACACAAACCCATTTATGAGAAAGAAATGATGGCAATACTACATGCATTGAAGAAATGGTGTCCTTACCTAATAGGTAGGCACTTCAAGGTCAAAAAAGATCATGATAGTCTTAAATAGTTCTTAGAATAAAGACTATCTTCAGAAGAACAACAAAAATGGTTAACCAAGATATTGGGTTATGATTTTGAAATCATCTATAAAAAGGGGAAGCAAAATGTTGTAGAAGATGCACTCTCAAGAAAGGATGAAGATGTTGAGGCATTTCTCTGTGCTATCTCAATCGTCCAACCCGATTGGATAATAGAAGCAACGGATGAATGGAAGAATGACGAAAAAGTGTGGACTCTCATTCAAAAGTTGTAGTAGGATTCCAGTGCATCAGATACATTTACATGGAAAAATGATTCACTGTGGTACAAAGATCGCTTATATTTATGTAAGAACTCCCAAATCAAACAAAAGGAACTATTGGAATTGTACACCTCTCCAGTAGGAGGGCACTCGGGATTTTTGAAAACCTACCATAGAGTCAAGAAGGATTTTTTGGGGGATGGCCTTAAAACTGATGTTCAAAGGTCTGTGGCAGAATTTTTGGTTTGCCAAAAAAACAAGGTGGAAACAATTAAGACCCCATGTCTTTTACAACCATTATCCATCCCAAGTCAGCGCTGGGTGGAGGTTTCCATGGATTTCATCACATGGCTACCAAACTCTGAAGGAAAGAGTGTCATCATGGTGATTGTTTATAGACTGACCAAGTACGCACACTTTTGTTCACTCTCTCATCCCTTCAAAGCTACTAGAGTTGCCACCGCATTCATGGAGACAGTTCAAAAGATACATGGTAGCCCAAAGATTGTTGTAAGTGACAGAGATCCCATCTTCACTGGACATTTTTGGACATTAAGCATACAGATCCCATCTCACCGGACATCTTTGGACGTACACTTTGTTTGGGTACTCAATTGGCTCATAGCTCATCCTATCATCCTCAATATGATGGATAAACTGAGATAGTGAAAAATGTCTGGAAGGATACCTTCGCTGTTTTGTTTCCATAAAAAAACACAATGGTTCAAATATTACCTCTTGGGCGTATCGGTGGTATAACATTTCCTTTCATACTGGAACAAAATGACACCATTTATGGCACTTTATGAATACCTCCCTCCCTTCCATCACTCTCTAAAATAAAAATCTAAGGTTCAAGCAGTGGAAGATCACATCATAACAACAACAAGTTCCTCCAAATCTTAAAGGACAACCTAACCATGGCACATAATCGCATGAAACAACAAGCAAATCAACATCAGAAAGGAAAGAAGTTTTGAAGTAGGGATCTAGGCATTTTAAGAGACTACAAAAATACAAATAGATGTCTCTCAAGAAAGCCAAGAAGGATAATAAATTATCACCAAAGTATTATGGCCCTTATAAGGTGTTTCAAAGATCGATACTATGGCATACAAATTGGAGTTGCCCTGTGATTCTCTTCACGAGTACACCCAGCTTTTCCATGTTTCCATTCTTAAAGAAGGTTATAGGTGATGAAAGATCCTGCTCAAACTAGATTTTAACTTGACGAGAAGGAAAATCTCATGTTGGAGCCCTGGCTTTCATCACTCCATTAATAAGCACTTCTAGCTAAGGAATAGATCCATTTCAGAGTATCTCATTAAATCGGAGGAACTACCGGGTCAAGATTCCACTTGGGGTGCTCCAGTTATACGTAAGCATCTAGAGTTACTCGTTGTGGACAACATTGTCTCAAGGGGCATGTTAAGTCTCTAATATTGGCTCATTACCCCTAATTGGGGCATATTATTAGTAATGTTATTTTATTTATGCCTGCTTTCAGCCATTAGTTGTAATTATACCTCCTAGTCTCCTATATATACCAAGGAGACATTTTCATTTGAATCATCTTGTACTTGAACATTTAAGGGTAAAAGGAGGCTCTAAGAGGCTTATTATCTGAAATTATCTCTCAAGGGCTGAGTACCTTTTTTCTCGAGGATTTTCTATGCTATATTGATATCGTCTCTCAATGCATATAAATATAATTATATTTTCTTCGTGTAGATCAAAGTATTGCTCCATCCATAATATCCATGTTATATCTCCATCCTGAGCATCCATGCTATATTATATTTTCCATATAACTTCCTCATATCGATCTTTGAATGAAGTAGTTCCTTGGTCATGAGTTGAATCCTCGATGATGTGGATCTTGAAATGATAAATAATTTTGAAATTCAGTATTGGTGATCTCCAAATGTTATAAAATCTCCCCATATGTAATTGAATCTCAACACCATTGTTCTCCTTATTTTCATGATTTCCTGATATCTATATCCCTCTCTTTTAGGTATCCTTTGTAAGAACATGGATTCTATGGAATTCATGGGTTTTTCATTTCATTCCATTTTTCCATCCTCGATACATATTTTCATCCATCTTATTTTCATGTGTGTACCATTTTCATTCATATTCTTTTCCATGTCATTCAATATCATTAATCTTCTCTTACATCTCATTTTCCATATATTTCCTATTTTTATCCATATTATTTCTTTTCATATGTGCACTTTTTTTCATTCCATCTTTCCATATGTTCCATATGGTCTATTCATCTTTTTCCACCTTTCCAATTTGGTGAAAAATTTCATCTTTTTCTTCATGAGTTATGGTTGATAGCTTTGGAGGTTTATTTGGTGAAGTATATTTTGGAGTAAAATTTGGAGCCATGATACCTTTCAAACCCTTAATTTGAAGTATGTATGGATGGATGACCTTTAATAATTTGGCATGCACCTTGCCCTCCCTCTCTTCTCAAGACCAGATATTGACTGATTTATCATACGCATTTTCTTGAAGGATAAAGACATATTGTGATTTGGTTCGAATTACGTTTTTCATATTGTTTTCCATTAATTGAGCTTTACAACAAAGTTGATCACCTTTGTATGCAATGTGAAACATCCACGTATGAAACACATCAATCCATAGCAAAGGAGTTCTCTTGGACAGATTGTGGGAACATACAGTTAAAATTGCAACGCATGGAGATCCGACAGCCACTCAAATCAACGACTCTCTTCATGCATTCGGGAAGCTTCAAAATCAGACATGTATTTAAATAACGACAGAGAAAAAATTCTTTGCTAAAGTCCCGAATCCCCCAAAGTGTGGGAGCCTCAAAGCCCTAAAGTTTCAGAGTGGACCCTCACTACCATGTCACTTCACAAGTTCATCTATCCAGAGGTTTTAGTCAAGAGAAAGCAGTAATGAAGTGTTGATGTCAAGAAATGTGGAACCCATCACCATGACACATGGCACTCATTTTGTGGTCAATTGGTTGTGCCATTCACCCATTTATGAGAGTGACACATTTCACTCTCTTTTCATGACATATCATCACAATGATGTTGTGTGGACATGTCACTTTGAGACCGTACTACTTCGGTGGATCTCCATGCTTTACACCCAAAAACTTCCAAAGCCAAAAGTGTCGAAGCACACAAAACTCATATGGCACTGGCACATGGAATTCATCTACCATTGACATATGGAATTCATTTCATGTGGGACCTCGTGGCATGTCATGTTCATTTCTAAGTGACACATGTCACTCTCCTTCGGAGACACATCACTTTGTGACTGCATTCACTGTGGGATTTCCATGATTTACATCCCAAAAACTCCCAAAGCCCAAAGTGTCTAAGCTTCTAAGTCCCGAAGTGACATTAGGCTGCCACGCCACTCTGGGCCCATACTACTCCAGGAGATTTTCATGATAAACATCCAAAAAACTCTCGAAGTTCCGAATTGGCACCATATCTAAGTATGGTTAGAAGAATTCCAAAATGGAAGACTAAGAAAAATTTAGTAGGGGCACTAAGGTATAAGAGTCCCTCAGATCACATACTTGCAAAACAAATCTGCAGCTCACATTCTTTTTAGGAATAAAAGATGCCCAAATGTTAATCTCTTAGAAGAGTTCGGAGATTGAAAATCATGGTATAGCTCAAGAAGGATATATAAACACATCTAGTCATCTCCAATGGCCTCAAACAAAGCACGCGCAGACAGCAATTCTCAACACACTCTTCCACCTCTATCAATTCCCAAATCATTTTCTGCCAAAGGCTCAATGTTCAGCTTTATGCATCCATGTGGTCACCATCACCAACAATTTTAGTTATCTGTTGATAAATTTACCTTATGCATAATAAGTGGTCATTTGTGTTTGATATGAATCATGTCCCTTTTAATTGAGTTAAGTTTGAATTATGCATTGTCAGACTCCAAGGCTTTAGTTAAGCTAATAAGTTGTTTTACAACTCAGGAGCACACAGAGTAAAGACTCACCTGCATGGATGAGATCCTCTACAACTCTTATAAATATGAAGTTTTTGTATGTTTTAGCAGGTTTGATTTTTTGGGAAAGGAGATCAAGACATCAATTGGTTGAACATGTTCTATACATGGATTAAATTTCTCTACTTTGGTAGAACATACTTTTGATGATAGTTTGTTTTGTCCAAATATTCATGTGTTTTTTTTTGGCCCATCTTGAATGCAGTTTTTGATCTATGTGAAGAACATTTCATTTCCTTCTGCCATTTTATAAACTTCTTATCTTTTTACTAATATGAAACCCCGTGAAAAAAATCCTAATTTTGGTGAAAGATTTGTTTTCATTGCAACCTATGGGAGAAATTGAGTTTTTCATACATGTTTAACATCTTGAAATGATATTTTAAGTAATAAACTTCTTGCAGCAAATTATTCATTGGAGTGGTTTGTTGCTCCCTTTGTTTTTATCTCTATTATTTCACTTATTTGTCATTTTTGTGCCACCATCCAAGGAGGACCCCATCCATATAATTTTTCCAAGCCCAACCATGGTGGTATTTCTTGTAAACCAACCCTTTAACCCAACAAACTGAAAATTTCAAAAACCATCCATTCAAACTTGAGGTGACCTTAGCTCACCCTAGCGCTATGCAAACTTTAGCAACCAACATCTCTAAAGAATTTTGCCCGATTTCGAGAGAAGATAAAGATGATAACCCCGCAGATCATTTTCTTGAATTCCATGAGAGCATGCATCACTTGGGTATACATCATGAATATGTATTAATGAATATGTTCATGTACTCTTTAGAGGGATATTCTCATTAATGGTATCGATCCTTGCCTCTTGCTAGCATTTCTTCACTGAAAGAGTTCCATGTAGCATTTAACAATCATTGTAAAAGGTTTTTTCCAACTGATTTGCATTTTTAAAAATTGTTGTGAGGGATATGATTTATATATGTAGAAGTCTATAGTTGGTTCCTATATTAGTATGAATGAGAAAGATGTTGATGTTAAACAAAAGGGAGAAGATTCATCCCCTTGTGAAATCTTCTCTAGTTTTTCTTTTAGGAGTAATTTTTATTGATTGTCCCGATGACAAAAAAGTTGATCAAGATTCTATAGAAACGATTGAAATTATATCTAATATCTCTAACAATGTTTGTTATGATGAGATTGATGCTCCAAAATTTGACATAGATCAGGCTACTACTATGTAGTCAATTTCCCAAGGATGTCATGAAATGGAGTATTTTGAAGTTCAAGTTTTAGGAATTTTTAAAGACCAGCCCATCTATGATAAATATCCTCATAATCAAGAGAATATTTCTACAATGATATAGATGGAACTCCTTAGAAGTAATCTAGTCTATGAGAATTATGAAGTAGATTGTCTAAATAAAAGTGGAGGATATGAAATCAAAATCACAAAGAAGCATCTAGATTTTTGGTATGAACTGAACATGCATCATTATTTTGAAGATCTGATGGCCACTTGCATGGATTTAGTTTTCCTAGATGTCTTAAATGTTACAACATTTGTCATGCAATCAAGTTGCAGTGGTAAGTATAAACTTACCCTTCAATTTCACAAAATATCTTTGTATTTGCACGCTCTTTATCTCAACCTAAAGAGAAGCAGGTTGTCAGACACCTGCTTTCTTGGTTGTATTGGTAATTTCATGTTACGTGAGTAGATGGACTTATACTGGTTAGGAGTAGGAGAATAAGTTCATAGTTCAAGCATTTAATTTTAGTTCACATTGTTTTTCAGCAGGTTGATTTTCAGTAGACTGTTTGAATAAGAGACTCCATGTCCCAACAAAGGCACCGGGTTTAGATTATGGGCTTTCAAGTTTCATTTGAATAAATAATCTATTATCCCAACAGCGCACTAGGTGTAGCGCTACTAGCCAAGTTTCAATCTAAATAAAGACTCGATATCCCAACAAAGGAAATGAGGTGTAGTTACTGTTTTGAACTTCATAGATGCATGGTTGAGAAACAGTGGTAGAGATACATGTATCGGAATATAGAAACAAAGGTGATAAAAGGAAGGTGGGGTTCAAAAGACACTGATCTACTATTCTTAGAAGCTCGTGCATGAAGCATCCCTAGGAGCCACTGTTAAGACCCAATCTCCACCCCGTACCTTCCTCTCTTCTCTCGTGATACCTTCCTAGGAAATATTTCCTCTTAAGGTCATCAAGTTACTTCCATTCTTGCCAATGATTTGTTTTCTCCATTTCTCTTTGTTTGACCTGATCTTGCACAAAAGTTTTTTTTTCTTTCTTGAAGGATAAACACATCGTGGATTTGGTTCGAATCACTTGTCATCTTGTTTTCCATTAATTGAGCTTACAACAGATCGATCAATTCTCAGCGAACACATGAAACATCCACAAAAGGAACACAAGGATCCAGAGCAACGGATTTCGGTCTTAGATTGTGGGGTAAAACAAAGTTAAAATTGCAACGATGGAGATCCAACATTCAACTCAGATCAATGACTCCCATGCATTTAGAGCTTCAAAATCACGCAGGGTTTAACGACAAAGTGAACATGCTTCCCTGAAGTCCTGAAGCCCCTCTAGTGTGGGATCCCTAAAGCCCCAAAGTGTCTTATTCAACCCTCACTACCACGTCACTTCACAAGTTCATTCATCCAGGAGGTTTTGGTCCAAAACAACAAAGATCCGAAGAGCCGAAGTGACAAAGTTCTAGAGACATGTGGCACTCATTAGTCATGACACATGGCACTCATTAGTCATGACATCGCGACACTCATTTTAGGTCAATTGGTTGCATTATTTGCCCATTTCTAAGTGACATGTGTCACCTCTTTTCATGACGCCACATTAATCGATGTTGTTGTGTGGAAACTATTGGACCATGTTGTCATTGATGCCAATGGTTTGATTGATCAATGTGATTGATTGATATCAAGTGATGGATTGTTTGATAGGCTGATTGATTGGTGATTGATGAACAAAGTATATGTATTTTCTTTGATGATAATGATATATCAAATAAAGTGGAAACTAATCGATGAATATGAATCAATGAGTTGTCATTGATAACATGATGAAGATGGATCGATGTGGTTTTATTGGTATATGATTCATTGTTGGAAAATGTATAGATGGCTCATTATTGTCTTATCAAGGATTGGATAGGAAGTACAAAATGTATGAACTCCAAAGTGGTCCCCTTTATGGTGAAATTCTGTAAAGACACTTCTATTGAGTTATCCCAGAAGAATGGTTGAGGACCCATGCTTATATGTGGAATAAGGAGATGAAGATCAAGGAAATTGTTGGTGAAACTATCCTAGATGGATAATGCTTTTCATTCCATTTTCGGTGGTATGGAATGTCACATAACTCATGGTTTGAGAGTTGTGGCCTATGAAGATGAAGGATCCCCACATGAAGGCTTTAAGCCCATTGATGGGCTTAAAAATGATAGTCCCACAACCTAAAAAACAAGTCTAGTCCGGGTTGGTTCAAATAACCCGCTTCATTTGCGTAACTTGTCTCGATGGGTTTAATGGCTCCTCATAGCCAATCTAAAAGTCCCAAAGAAACAAAATAAAAAAATAAAATGAAATAATCCAACTTATTAGCAATCACTACATATATATATATATATATATATATATATATATATATATATATATATATATATATATATATATATATATATATATATATATATATATATACACATATGTATAATGTAACCATTGTAGATATATTTAAACGAAAGATTTACTTATCTTACTTATGTACATGATATACAAACTGCAAGTCTTAATCTAAAACTTATGAAACTCAATGTGAAAAAATGATTGCTTTGAGGAAGCAAATAAAGAAAGAACATAAAAATATTCTTTTGCTTTTCCTTTATAAATCTAAACTAATAAAAAATACCTATGAAACATAAACGTATGGATAGTCAAAAGATGAAACATACATTCAATTTTCAGCCATAAAAATGATTTAAAAAATGTAAAATGAACTAACCTCGTTAGGTGAATTAAAGGGGATGTGTAATCCGCTATTATTCACGATTAGGATGTAACATCCAACTACCATGTCCAAGAGAGGAAACCTCAAGAATGAAGTTTAAGCACTATTCTAAATAAATTCAACAATGTTGGCGCTTAGGTGTTAATGACTGAAGTGAAGATACCAACATAAACTTGTAATCTCATGATTATACATAATTACTGTAAGATAAACCTGACAGTAATATGTACATTTTGTTTTTCAATCAAAATTGAAAGATAAACCCTGTCGTTTTAACTAAAAACATAATCACAACATTTATATTTTGAGAAGCAAATTGTAGATGGTATTTATAATATAATATCTTGCACATCACGGATCATTTAATCTAAAGATATCATATCTATACATGTATCAGGACATAACAAAACATAAATGATAACATTATAAACAAGAGGCTAAAGCCAAAATGTGTAAAATGTTATTTCATTAAGTTCTGGAGTCACCTGTCCATCTCTTCCTCCCAGAAAAGATGTCTTCTATTACAAAATACTATGTATTTAAAGATTTCAGGTAAACTAAGCATCCCATGTTCTAAGATAGGATCGTATATCAAAAGGATCTCAAAATTACAAAAATAGAGGGTCATAAAACCACTCAATATCAAACTGTATCTCCCAAAATTATAAAAGTTTTGTTTTTTGTTTTACAAAATGAGCCAATCGAAATGGATAATTAACTAAGTCCAGAGATACTCCATCTCTTGAGATCACCACAAGATACATGATATCCTGAAAGAAAACAAAATGAAGAAATTAGACATTTATTTAACTAATATTTTCCAAAATTTTACATTAGAATTCACTGGCTACATAATCTGTTGATTCTATAGCTAGTCTTATTTTAACCAATAGAAATCTAAATTAATCCATATTAATTATAAAATAACAACAAAATCATAACTAAGATAAACAACAAATCTTACCTTACAACTGAATACTAAATTCGAATCATAGAATCTTAGAGTTAATCACTGCTTTGACACACTCAAGATTTTTTATTAAGACATTGCCAGTCCTTTTGAAACATTTTCCTTGCCTTTGTGCACTGATCTTGAGCTCATGGTTTTCAATTTTTAATAAGTCATTCTGAGCTGTAAGGTTCTTGAGCTTCGCTTGAAGGATGGGGACATCTATGTAATATTGGCCAATCCAGTGTAGGCACACTTCGCACTGTGGAGCTGGGACAGTTAGTTGAGGAAACACATGATTGTGCGTCAAAACACTACCACTATCCACTATGGGTTTTTGACTAAGTTTGATTCCTGGAAAATATTTGTTATGTTTCAGGCATGGTGGTAGGTTATCTACAAAATCGTAAGTTTGTCTGAGATCTGATTTAGGGTAATTTGGGTCTTCCCCTGCCAAGAACTTTTCGATCTCAAAGTCAGAGCTTTCATGGACCTCGATCGATTCGATCGAGCTCACATGAGCTCTTGATCTATTCCGTAGGCTCCTCGAGATTAATCTCCCAGTCCTTTTTTTATTAAACCCTATGTCTGGATTATTCTTTGATAGTTTGCACAAGTGTTTATTGATGGTCTTTTCAATGGTATTAGGGAAAACATACTGCTCACACTCAGGAGATTTAATTACCCTAGGGTCAGCATCCTATTGCTCGAACATAGGATTATCGAGTGTAGCCCTATCACAGGGTTCTTTGCATAAGAAAACTGGCCTGTCACTGGAAGGAACAAGAGGCCTTTTTAGCATAGGCTTATCAACCACAGGCATCTCTACAGAGTTTAATGTAACAAAGTTGTTGCGAGTTAGGAAAGTATCTCAATCGTCACCCTGTAGTTTCAAATGATGGACTAACAACAACCTAATTAACCCATGGTGTAATAAAATGGAATTTAAACTCTTCCTTTTATATCTCTTAGCCATTTATATAAACTCCTCAATATGTAAAACGACATGTTTAATTGAAAACCGATGAAGTGCATTAACAATCTTATGTGGTAAAGGAAAACAAGTCTGTAGTGAACTTCACATGTAATGAATTGCCTCAATGCTGCCAATAAACCATGCCACCTAATTTTCAACAGAGATATTGGCATACCTTTGTCACAACACTATATTTTTTGAGAGGTAACAAATAGACTCCATGGAACCTCCTCCAACTTGGAATTCTTAAACCAATTTTTCCCGATAAGGGGAAGGCCCATTGCCTCACTCAGAAATTCCTCGGTGATTTCTAATTGAACATCACCCACTTTGGCTCGGCATCCATCGAAAGAGAGGGAGAACTCTTGGGCTACTTGCAAGTTGTAACCCTGGAATTTCTTGAGGAACTCAACCCAACCCTGATCTTAAGGTCTTCACTTGCAACGTCATACAAAATCAAGGTTTTGGAGCCATTTGGTTCGACACGGATGATAGGGGCCATAAAGGTTCAGACAGACAATCACGAAGACGGACATAATTCACTATGAGCATGAAGGGTTTCAAAAATAGAGGAAACCAGAGAAAAAACCAAAGGAATAAAACTCACCATTACCCTATCATGACCAAAATAAGAGAATAAGGGGTTTCAAGCCACAAAAATTCAAGTATTACGGGTAATGAGTGTTCTGAGTATAGAGCGAAACCCGAGACTTTGGTTTGTTATGATGAATCTGTCGATTCAAACTGACACCTCAAATAGAGTACATGATAGAACCATGTGTGTTTGAATCTCATCATTGTGTAATGGGTGAAGTTGATTTTCTAATGTTAGGAGAAGAGGTGTTTTACAAACCAAAGCATAACGATAATTTAAAATGAAAAATGATTTACCAAGAATTATAAATGAAACAAATCTACAGTCCATTGTCGATCGATTCTGGGTGTACCATTCAAGTACTCAATATATAGCTTATAATCCATGAGCAAATTAAAAAAACTATTTTATTGATATATGATAGGCTTCAAAGAAAAACAACATTCATTAAATATTTGTAAGAACATTTACCCTTCTAGAGACATAAGCCTTAGATACAATTGCAATACAATTATGATTTTCAATGCTTTGTTCATGCTTTTAGTCATGAACAAAGAATGAAAATGAAAATAAAATAGGGACCATCTAAACACCCTTTTGCAACCGAAAATTCACCTTCAAATAACAATATTTACATGACAAAGCATAGGCA